>CAUYRT010088455.1:0-27634 GCA_963574885.1 Lepilemur ruficaudatus
TCCCAGCTACTCGGGAGGCTGAGGCAGGAGGATCGCTTGAGCCCAGGAGTTTGAGGTTGCTGTGAGCTAGGCTGACGCCACGGCACTCTAGCCCAGGCAACAGAGTGAGACTCTGTCTCAAAAAAAAAAAAAAAAAAAGAAAAAGAAAAGAAAAGAAAAGAAAAACTTAGGAAGCAAAGTCAATCATATTTGAAAATACATTGAATAAAGGAGTTAGAAAAAAGAAAGAATGATCGATGACACAAAATATGTCTATGTATTTCTAAGACAAATTTAGGGAGAGAAGAATTGTGATATCACCTTTTGCTGGGGGCCCCTGACTAAGGTGGGTTGTTCAAAACAGAGTATTGAGATAGAAAACCCATTTTCAGCATATGTGGTCTAATGATGGAAAATATGTTTATTTAAAAAAAAGATTAGTCCTAGAATTTATAGAATATCATTAATAGAAAATCGAGGACTCAGGCATAGGGCTTGGGATCCTTCCCCGTGACCCTTCTCTATTGTGTGTTTCTCCCAGAAAACTAGAATAAACCTTTTATTTGTTTAATCCAAATTGGTGGTGATATCAGTGTTTTAATGATCCTTGTAAATATCTAGAAATTTCTCCAGATTAAATAGAGCTCCGGTTAAGTAATCTTGCACACTCCTTACTTTAATTCAAGTGAGCTCTGAATGAATACCAATTCATAAAATAATTTGCAATGTTAGGCACCTTGACCTTACTTTGAAACCACAAAGATAGTTCTTTTCTCTTATTTATTTGCAAACACTATCAAAATTTCTCTAAAACATAGTATTTTTAGTATTTGGAAATGCTTTTTTAAGGTATTTTACTTCATTTATTTAAGAGTGGCTAGATAATACTTCTTTTGCTATCAGGCACAAATAACTCTGATCTTGCACTCTCCATGGCCCATAAAATTTCTGAACACGGAATAAAGGAAATGGTCATTCATCAAGCTACCTAGGCAAAGGAAAAGAATTTGCCAAATTACTTCTCCAGTCTTACGTTAACGCTGACTGTCCAAACCATGAACTTTTTAAACTATATTGCTATTCTTACATTCAGAGGTCATTTTATATAATAACTTCTATTTGAGAAATAAATCTTAACCCATGGACTTTGTAGAGGACAGAGGTAAGGAAAAGTAATGCAAATAGCACTTGCTAAAATAGCTGCATGCTTTCTCTGATAACAGATGTGCCACTCTGTTTCCCTGAATAAAGCCCCTGAGTTCTGCCTTAGATTCTCCCAAAGAACATTCAACAAAGAATTTGTTAAGGCCCTACTATGTGCAGCACAGCAGAAAAATATAGGGTTGAATGATAAGTTCTCTCAAAACTTTTTGGGGTATTTTTTGTTTGTTTTTTTTAGTTAGTGCCAATGGTAATGTGATAAGATTCTATGGCATTGCTTTTTGAGTATTAATTGAGATGCTATGTGTGAAGGAATAATATCAGCAAGAGATACTACATGTGAAAATGTCCAGTACATTGTTTTGTTCCTAATATTAACGAGAGCAATAATTTTTATGACAGCATATATTTGTAACTTAAGTGTGATTGTTAATTTTATATATCAACTTGAGTGGACCACGAGGTGCTTAGACATTGGGTTAAATATTATTTTTGGACATGTCTGGGATAGTGTTTCTGAATGATGTTAACATTTGAGTCAGTAGATTGAGTAAAGCAGATTGACTTCTCTAAGGTAGGTGGGCCTCATCCAATTAGTCAAAGGCCTGAATAGAACAAAAGGGTGGTCCCCCAGCACTAGGAAGAGGGAACTCTTCCTGCCTAACTGCCTTTGAGCTAGGACATCTGTTTTTTCCTGCCTTCAGACTCAAACAGAAGCATCCGCTCTTCCTGGGTCTTGAGTCCATCTGTCTTTGAACTAGAACGACACCATTGGTTGTCCTGGTCTGGCCCTTTGAACTCAGACTGGAAGTACACAGTCAGCTCTCCTGGGTCTCCAGCTTACTGATTGCAGATCTTGGGACTTTTCATCACGTGAGCAAATTCCTTACCATAACTCTCTTTCTATACATACATATACATCCCATTGGTTCTGTTTCTTTGGAGAAATGGGCTATTAATGTATTATAAGCATTTAGCCAAACACTTTATAAAATTTATTTAATTCTTAAAATTAGCAGTAAGTTATGTAATATTTTCCAAATTGATGGATGAGAAATCTGAAATTTAGAGTTTAAGAAATTCATCCCAAGCCACATGGCTGATTTTTAACTCATACCTGATGACTCAAATATCATTGCCCTTAAATGTTATGCTGGATTTCTATATTTATAAGGTAAAGTAGCTACATGACATTTATGTTTAGATTTTACTTGTAAAGAGGCAAAGATTCTTTTGAATATAGTTTGTCCCAATATGCAGTGATTTACTCTGTTTCCCAATGTGTAAACACAGAAAACTATATAGATGTAGATATGAATATAGATATATATGCAGGAATTCATTAATGAGCTATTTGTGTGTTATCTTGGTACATCTATCCTTCACTGCATATATATACTCTAAATATTTTCCAATATTGTATCTTTCTTTCAAATTCTAAGACCCATCAAAGTCTACATACATTGCTTATAGATAAGAAGTAAATTAAACACACACACACGCCGATCCACTAGGACTCATGAATGTTTCAAACTGGTCTCTTGAATATGCAAATGTTTTAATAATAAGACCCTCAATATGGAACACTGTTGCAATATTGCCCAATGATATTTTCTATTCAATCCCCAGGAAAAATGTTTAAAATTGGTTAATACTCCTGCAGATAATATAGATATAGATAGATAGATAAACAGATAGATAGATAGATGATAGATAGATAGATCAGCCTGTTTCCCTGTCCTTAGAAAAATGTCCACCTAGGCTTTGTGAGTATAGTTAGCTTACTACAATTTCAGGTGAAATTATTCACGCATATGTTCATTTTATTCTATCAACAAACATTGACGGGGCCTTTTCCATGTTGCAGGCACATTTCTAGACACTGAGACACAGCAAGTGGTGTACTGGTAAATATTTAACAACCAACCAGCTCCCCAGGAAAAATGTATTGTAGTTTTTGTTGATTCTTATAGCATACATATCCCTAAAATGACTGATTTTAATCTATTGGCATGATGTCAACCAGCTCACAAAATTCCTGAAAAGTTTAATGATTCACTCTCATGAGCTCATACAAACCGGCTCCAGCACACCATTGACCCAGCTGTGAATAAATCAGATAGGGTCATTCTCTTGTGGCATGAACAATCTAATAGAGAGAGAGAAAAAATAAGCACCCATCTGAATAAACACACGGGTAAAAAATAATCAAAGATGACTGATAATTTATATGAGATAGAAGGAACTGGAACGGTGAAGATGAGAAGACATTTCAGAAATAACAACACTTAAAATTAATCTGGAAAAAGAGTTACTCATTCTGAAAATGAATTACTATAGTGCATTTCCAGAAAAAGACACCGCTACTTCAGAGATGCTGTGACCCATTCTGGTGGTGTACACAAGGAACAGAAAGCCTAGTTTTACTGGGTGAAGATTTCACTCTCTTTCACTCCAAGTATACTTAATAGTTTCACACTGGCTCTCTGATTATTTATGTATGTTCCCCTTCTCTCCTACTTCTATGACATGGTTCAAGTGAGTCTACTATTTTTTTTTTTTTTGGAGACAGGGTCCCTCTCTGTTTCAGAGGCTAGAGTGTCTTGATATGTTCACAGCTCACTGCAAAGTCAAACTCCTTTTATCTGACAGAATACTTGGCAAATATTTCCTGGAAAAGGAAATGAGAATTTATTGCATTTGGTACACATATCATCTAGACTTGAAGTTTTTTTTGGTGGTACCTGAACAGACTTTTTAAAAAAAATATTTATTGGTGAAATATTTATCAGTGAAAATTCTGTCTTTTTTAAATTTTAATTTTCCATCAACTAACCAACAAGGAAATCTTAATGTTTTTTAATAGTAACTCTTTAACCTCTTTAATATTTACTAATTTTATATTCTACTATGAGAGAATATACTTTAGGCTCAAATCGCTAAGTAAGTAATCTGGCTTGAGTTTAACAATAAGTTTTGCTACTGTTGAATTTATGGTTTTATAGTTACATTTCTGTTTAAGTCAAGTTTGACTTTGTATTCAATTTACAATGTTAATTAATTTCACTTAATTTTAAAGAAATATAAGATAATGAAGGGCCAATAAAAAGAAAAATGAGTACAAGATAGTGTAAATGGATGTATAAAAATCATGAATTTAGGGTGGGAATGACTGAGGTTTAAGAAACTGTCTGAATGACTACATCATCCTTTCACAGAAAAGTAGCTTTTGATTCTTGGAGGCAACAAAAGCATATGATTTGAAAATGTATTTGGAATTTACTTCTGAAGAGGTCTGCGCAATGGCTGCTAAATTCAAGCTCTTCAATTTGTACATAAAGAAAATATGCTAAAGTGAATTGACCAAGATAATGTAAGGAGTTGAGTTCTAGGACCACAATTCAAAATAGAAAACCCTGTTTCCTGATCCAGAGTTCTTCCCATCGTATTGGGTTTACCTTCCAAAAATGCTTTCCTTTTCCCTCTACTTCCTTTTGTCTTAAAATAAGACTAGCACATCTGTAGCCAAACTAAGTTAATCTGGACCATCAAATCATGTTTTGAACTGAAGCAAAATAACTCGGTTTGATGAAACCACCCATAGGTAATTTATTTTCCCATCTCTGTGAGAATCTTTAACCATTGTTGAATTATTGATTTCCTATTGCTGTTCACCCTGGATCCCATTATCTAGAGTTGGCTGTGTGAGAAGCCACCAAGTGGTAAGTCAGGACATGATTTTTGATCTTGTAGCTCAAATGAGATCACATATTTTAAATGGCTCTGTCCTTTCTCTGATGACCATACATTGGTGTCATGCAGATCCCCCTTTGTTCTTGAGCATCAGTTATTCTCCTGCAGAACAACCTGATGCAAGGTAGCACACAAGGCCCTCAAAGTGAAATGTTTACCCCATATACACTATATTTTATATCATACCATCTCACATACATAGTCCAAATGGTGTGAAAATTGACTCATGATTTAGAAAAAAAGAAAAGAGAGAGAGAGAAACTTAAGTTTGTTAAATTTTTTTTTCTTTCTTATAACAAACTGAGTGGACAAAATATCAGATCAGAACACTAATTGCAGTCCTTCCACTGCTCCAATTTGAGATCCTGCCTATTTCTTTTCCTGTCATTGTGCTGCAGTCTTTTTCTCATCCACCGTGGATAAAGTAGTATTTGTCATAAGTTATATATTGGAGATTTTAGACTGTACAAATGAAATGGCAAATATAAAAATAACTTAAATCTGAAAGAATCACAAAGCAGGTGTGGTTTTAAGCTAACTGTCACCCTGAGGAACCAAGATTTTAACCAGAAGTAGACATGATAAAATAATTCTTAGCCTAGGCTGTACTCTCTCCTCATACCTCAACACAGTGTAGTACCAGTAATGGCAGCAATAGTAGCAGAAGTCGTATTAGCAGCACTGTAAAACTGGTGACCACAGCACCTAATATTTATTGTTTATCATTACCACTGTTTATTATTAAGCATCACTGATTGATAAACCTGGGTCTGCTATTTACTAGCAGAGGCACCTTCAGCAATTTACATAATCACTTTAAGCTTTAGTTCTTCCTCTATAAAATGGGAAAAATAATAGTACCAGCTTCATGAATTTGACTTGAGGATTTCATTAGTTAATATATGTAAATGGAACAGTTCCGGCACATGGGAAGTGTTCTATAAATGGTAATTTATTAATTAATTAATAAGTTCAAACAGCATCTCTGCTAAGTAATTTGTCTAAAATATTTTAGGTCATCAACACAATGACCTTATTGGTGCATTAATATCTTATTTACTTAACTAAATTGTTAAAAATCAGAGTGACTAAGTGGAAAAACCTAGGATTCAAACTCAGATCTGTCTGAGCACACAGCGTGAGAGCTAAACACACGTGCTCTTCTGGCTGCATGGGCCATAAATTATTTTCCTTGGCTCTAAGTCCACAAGACCTAGGAGGAATGATTGAAAGAAGGGTGATGAAGCCCCACTGACCTTTTCATATGGCATCATTAATGATCTTGGGGCACCTTATTTGAAAGCTTTTGGCCAGTACAACAAGGAAATTCACTTCTATGTTGGCTACCCCCTAATGAATGCTTCTGAAGTTGACCCATTGTCAATTTAAAGATCTGCTTGGCAAAATGAGCTCTGAGACAAGTCATATCATTTAGAACAGTTAGAACATCCCCAACCTTTTTAGCAGTTTCATGGAAGATGATTTTTCCATGGTTGAGGGTGGTGGTAAGGGATGGGGGGTTGTTTTGGGCAAATTCTCATAAGAGGTGCTCAATCTAGAGCCCTCTCATGCACACTGTACAGTAGGTCCGTGCTCCCATGAGAATCTAATGCTGTGGCTGATGAGAGAAACGGGGAGTGGCTGTAAATAGAGATAAAAGTTTGCTCTCTTGCCTGTTCCTAACAGGCCACAGACCAGTACTGGTCCACAGCCCCAGGAGTGGGAACAACAGATTTAGAATAAGCATCAAGTCAGAGGGCATATTTCTGCATGAGTTCCCTCAATGGCTGGAGTCTGTAGTCCTCATTCTGTTTTCCAAGTTCTTGCAGAATGAGGGCTTATTTTTATAGCTGTACAGTATGCTGCTTTCTCCCATGGATGGTAAAAAAGCATGATTTCAGTTGTTGGCTTTGTAAGCTATAATCATGTACTTGGAAACAGCTGTGCACATAAGAAATACAACTAAAAGTAGCTTAATTAATACATGTTCAGTGACAAATCCCATCTATAATACTGATGATATTGTATGATTCCATAACCAAAAAGGGAGTTTCTGAACCCTGACCATTTCCAGTTTATCTGGTCAACTTTTACTTTCCTGAAGTAACCTGGAAAAATATTTTCAGGATGAGTATCTGATCTTCCAGCTCTCTTCCTGATGAGTATCTGATCTTCCAGCTCTCTTCCTGACTTCTTGCTGCAATTCCTTTCTCTTCTCAAAGCTTCAGGCCAATAAAATTATGCTTCAAAATTCATTTTAATGGTTTAGCGTATGTTGTAGCATGCACACCCATCTCCCCTTCAAATCTAAGATACCCACTCCCCCAGGTGCTGTGCTGGTGCCACACCTAAAATTGTCCTCAGCTGAAGAGAACTGCCTTACCCAAGGTCATGACTTCTTTTGATGGGTGACTGGTCAATGGTAGGGAGGTACAAAGGCCCTTCCTGCTTGCCATAGTGTGGGCCAACCCTGAAGGGTCATTACAGATGTGGGAATGCTTGCAACCTAAATAAATTTCTCTGCAAAAAGTTCACAGTATTGAAAATATGTTTCTGAATGAACATTCGTCAAGTAAGCCTTTATGTTTTTGATCTTTTACAATGCAAATATTTTTAATGGATGACAATAGATCTGCATCATAAACTTTGTCATTAGCTAATACTGCAGTTCAAATTCAATTATGATTTCCAATCAACTAAAGTTAATCATTATCTGAGTACTTGAGAGATTACTATCTTGAAACCCTTGACAACTCCAATGTAATACTCTCACGTAAAAGGAAAATTCATTTTACTTAAAAAATAACATAGAATTTTTGTATATCTGCCCTTTTGATTTTAATGGAAACATTTATATTAATCTTTATATCCCCAGCCCTAATAGAGTACTATGAACATAGGCCTTTAGGCTGGATTTATAAGGAAGTGAAGAAAATTTAATAAAAACAAATTTATTACCAATATTTAAGGGTCAGGGAAAAAGACACATGAAATTGAATGCAAATCAGAATTTCTCTTGTTAATATTCTAACCTTAGCAGTTTCTTAGTTCAAGAAAATTCTATTCACCCTGAGAGATAACATTTTATTCTGTAGTGCCTTGAGTGGTTCTGATTTGGATATTATGATTGACGTTTCCTCTAGTCCCTGACAAGAGTGGCAGAAAGTCACATCTCAAGTGCCTTCTGATGATGACAAAATTAGCTAATATCATTCCATTCTGTTTTACTTCAATGCTTTTAAAGATGTTTCCAATCTAAACTTTGATGGTGCATAGCCAAGGCAATCATATATGTGAATTTCTAGACACAGCTCTGATTTCACATATTCTTTCCCTTTGTTCTGGTAATAGTGAGACCACGTGTTTCAGGTTTTTGATTGAGTAAACTCCAGCAGTAATGCACACTCTATACCTAACCTAAATCCTAAAGCAGAATTAAAAAGGAAATCAAGAAAAGGGCTTGTCTTGGAAATAAAAATGAAGAAATTGCCTAAGAATAAAATGCATAGATGTGCTCAGTGGTGATCCAATTGCAAAAAAAAATTATGGCCATAAGCTTACAGATAAAATAATACTATCCCTCATCAATATCAGAGGTAGGGAATAATTTACAAGACTAAAGACATGTTCCATAATTCCAAAGGTATAAACACTAAACAGCATGTCATAAAGCTTAATTTCCACAGAGTAAAGTATGTTACTATGTGTTTACCCAAAGTCATTATGAAGGAATTGTAAGATGAATTTAATGTTCTTGTTCCACTAATGGACATATAGAATTAGGAATATTGAATAAGAATGCAAGTGATACTTCTAATTGACAAATTATAGTATTATACAGAGTGTCTGAAACAAACATTGTCCACGATTTAGGATGAATTTGAATGGCATTGTTTGTTATCTCTAAATAGTATCTCTCCCTTTGTTATGTCTATTAGCTTTGAGAACATTAACCATAACAATTGAAATCAGATGGGTAAAAGGCAGATGCTTACATAACCATTCACGTGTTTTCTATCCTCCATATCGTGGGATGTTATGAGTTGAATTGTGTACCCCCAATATTGATATTTTGAAATCCTAAACTCTAGTATTTCAGAGTGTGACTTTCTTTGAAGACAATATATTCAAAGAGCTAATTCAATTTTAAAAAGGTCATTAGGATTGACTCTAATCCAATATGACTGGTATTTTTATAAAAAGGGAAAATCTGGACACAGAGACAGAAATATAGTTACAAGAAGAAGGCCACATGAACACAAAGATGGCCATCTGCAAGCTAAGGAAAGAGGCCTGGAACAGATTCTTCTCTCATAGCCCTCTGAAATAGTCAACCCTGCCAGCACCTTGATTTCAGACTTTTAGCCTCCGGAACTGTAAGATAATAAATTTCTGTTTTTCTAGCCAGGTAGTTTGTGGTTATTGGAGCCCTAGCAAATTAATACAGATTTTGGTACAGAATACTTAAATATGTAACAAATACTTAAAAGTGAGAAAGTGGCTTTGGAATTGGGTAATTGGTAGAAGCTCAAAGAGTTTTGAGACACCAGATAGAAAAAGCCTAGGTTGCCTTAAAGAGATAGAAATACAGACAGTAAAGAGATTCCTGTGAGGGTTTAGAAAGAATAACATCAGGGCAGCCCAGAAGTTCCACGCTTTGGGGTTTTTCTCTACTCATGGAGAACCACCGGTTCCACTCTCTCTGGAATGTATTTTACCTTTGTGTAGCTTCCTTCCTTACTTTAATTCCTTCTGTTATGTGATAAACTGTTTTTATAAAATTACTCTGTATTTGTGATCACTCTGTCATCAACTTGACTCAGTACCAATACTCATTCTTGACACAGGGGACAGGGGACAGGGGAACGTCCACACAGCCGAACCTAATGACACCACATGCACTCTCTAATAATTTGGAACTAATGGATGGGTACACATGGGTACAGAGAGAAGTCAAAGTCAAAAAGTGAAAGAGTAAAAACCTAACTAGCAGGTACAATGAACACTATTTGGGTGATGGGTACACTTACAGCCCTGACTTAAGCATTATAAAAGCTATCCATGTAACAAAAACATTTGTACCCCCTTAATATTTTGAAATAAAAAAACTAAAAATAAAACACTACTGGATCCTATTTATGCAAAAGCTGTGTTGGCATTGGTTCTAGCCCCTCTCTTTATAAATGACTACCACCCCATAAAGTGCTTGTATCTGTCTCTAGAGCAGTGGTCCCCAACCTTTTTGGCACCAAGGAACGGTTTCATGGAAAACAATTTTTCCACAGCTGGGAGTGGTGGGGGTAGGGGGAGGGTGAGCTCAGGTGGTGATGTGAGCAGTGGGGAGCATCTGTAAATATGGTCCCTTGCTCTCCCCATCCAGCTCACCTCCTGCTGTGCAGCACCCCCCACCACCAGTCCCTAAATTTCATGGAAGACAAATTTTTCATGAACAAGGGCAAGAAAAGGGGGAGGATCTCTACAGCCCGTTCCCTAACAGGTCACCAATAGGTACCAGTCTGCAGCCCAGGGGTTGGGGACCGCAGCTCTAGAGAACCCTAGAGAATGAAAAAGGTATTAAATAACCAATTCATTAAAAATCCAATCCTTCCAGTCTAACAAACAACATTGTCTAATTTCTAGTGTGTTCACATCAAGAGAATTGTGCAAGGAAGAAAAGTCCATTATGAATATTCAATATTTGTAAAAGTATGATTATTCCTTTGGTTAATTCAAAACATTCTCTTAAAAATTGAGTCCTTAACCAACTTTAACTCTCTCAGAAAAAGATGAGAAAAGCACAAATCCGTTCTCAATTTAATTTACAATTACTTAACACAGTTTTAAATAGGATGATTTGTGCTTTCAATTAGCTATGTCTAAAATATTCTTCTGCCACCAAAATGATTCCTAGAATATTTCATTTTAGTTTAATATACTTTTTATAGGATCCAAATCACAGAATATTAAATGTGTAAACTTCTTAGAAAATGAATTAGCATCATTAAAATAGAATATGTGTACACTTTAACTGCATTATCTAATTTCTTTCAAATATTTTTTTGGGAGAAAATGAAGTATAACTTAAAATTTTTCTGTGGTCTTTGACCTCTCTCCATGTTTGTGCCAAGCAACCTTATGTACCTAACAGGATCTGCCTCAAAATTCCTAAGACTATATGGCAAAGGTACTTGATTTTGGTTCCTGTGATATTTCATTACACAGTAATTCAGCTGCAGATTTTTTTTTAAATCTGTGTTTCTCACATCTTATCTGCAATTGTGTACCAAAAAAAGTCACGATTTCTGTGTCCATAGATAAATCTCTTCATTTTTTAGCATATCACATTTCCAACACATACATTTGGAAATGACAGTGTCTGCTTTTTCATTTCGGTCTTAGTTATCCAGGACTTCAGAATGGTCAGGAGAGAACCCCCGCACAACACACACACTGTTAATATTGGATTAGTTATAGAATTTGCTAATGACTCATTCAGAAGTTTAGAGGAAGTGTGAGGCCTCCTAGCATAAGGAGTACATCCAGCATACCTAACTGATGTTGGTTTCCTTGATTTCCATATTCTGAACAAGAGAGCTCCCAATGTCCCTGATAATGAGACAAATCTTTGATGGTCAATTTCTTGCCTAGCCACATCCCTTTTTTCATTTGGAACTTTCATCATCACCCAGGAAGCAATTATACAAGAACCTATTTCTCTTGACTATTAAAACAAATCCAGCATGAGCTAAGCTCTGTATGGTAGGAAGAGGAGTAAGTCGTATGCAGGTGTCCTGGGATGGAGCTCTATTATCATATTCATGATGAGACACAAAGCCTATTTCCTAAAGGAAAATTTGAGTTCACAAAGAGTATGTTTGAAACGCCCTTAGTTCTTAAACAATATAGTTCAGGTACTTTGGCTGAATGCTTTGGATAAAGGAATCCTATGGATAGTGAATAGCGAATCATTATGATTCAGTATGAAGTGAGATTGTTGAGACAATTTCCTAATGCTGGAATTTATTGTTGGAATTAATAATAATTTGCAACTAAGATTAAGTACAGTTATTCCTACCATCTGCAGCCTAGAACCTTCAGTTTTGATATCACAGCTGAATCTTGAAGTTTGCTTTTCATGTCACCTGTTTTTTGCTTGGTGAAAAATACGATACAAGGTCAATAGGCATATTTGCAACCTCATACCAACCTAGGCTTCATGGTTGCTATGAACAGACAAATGACTGAATACATAAATGGATGACTTTAACACAAATGTAAATGAGTTTACATACATAACTAATTAGTATTGTTAATTAATCTAAATATTTTCCACAGTTTATCACCACTCACAGCTCCAAAAAATGAGGTCACGTAATTGGTGTATGTTCCTTATTTTTCTTTTACGAATACACTTATGAGGACTTTAAAAAATACAAGGTGAAAAGAGATAATCATTTTATTTATCAAGGGATGGGAAATATTTAGGAATTTCATGATATATTCTAAAGGGAGAAACAAGTATGAATAAATCTGTTAGTTGCAAATGTTTATTACTTTTATTATAAAACTTAATAGCGTCCTGAAATTATTTTCTTCATCATAGTATAAGAAGGGTTCAAGGATTTTAGGACATAACTTTAAAAAGTGACATTGGCATAAATAGAACCAGTATTTATGTTTTTATTAATTTTTTTAATAAAAACTTTAATATTCTAAAACCATGCTTAATTTGTATAATGATATGGATAGAAAAAAATAGAAAACAGAAATTACCTGTTGGGTACAGTGTACACCATTCAGGTGACAGATGTATTAAAAGCCAGGACTTCTCCCGTATGCAATTTAGCCATGTAACAAAAAACCCCACTTGTACCCCCTAAATCTATTTAAATAATTTAAAAAAGGAAAACAGAAATAAAAGTACTACGGCTGAATCCCCAGGAAGGAAAATACTACATAAGTTAGTGCATTGTCCAAAAGTCTTCATTTGTCTCTGTGTTGGCCTGTCTTTTTCCATCGCTGTCTTTATCTGACCCTCTGATGTTTTCCCTCTTAAGTCTCTCTCTCTGCAGATATATGTCTTATCTACCCAATTGCCTGTCCCTGTATCTCTCTCTCTTTCTCTTCTCTTTTCCTCTCTTTTTCTCTCTCGCTCCCTCAAATGGGTGTATGTGTGTGTGAATGTAAAAATACAATTGTACCATATATATTTCAGCAACTTTCATTTTCCATTTAACCGTATTTCATGGTCATATAATAAATATCACTTACAGTAGTTCCCCCTTTCCCTTGGGGGATACATTTCAACACCCCCCATGGATGCCTAAAACCATGGATAATACTGAACCCTATATATTGGACCTTATATATGCTATGATTTCTTCTATACATACATGCCTGGGGTAAAGCTTCATTTATAAATTAGGCACAGTGGAAGATTAACAGCAATAACTAATAATAAAATAGAACAATTGCACTAATATATCATAATAAAAGTTATATGAATGTGGTCTCGCTCTCTCAAAATATCTTATTATACTGAACTCCCCTATGTTGTTGAGTGTGGGTAACTGAAATCATAGAAAGTAAAACAATTGATAAGGGGGGACTACTGTATTTATAAATTATCATTAGAAATCAAACAAAAGTATAAACTATTTTAGAAAAGATATATGTACTGCCAACATATTATATTTATATATAAAGTTATAGAAAATACATGAACACCTGTGCAGGACAGAGCTTTTGCGAATGCAAACATTTTGCATAGTTCTTTCTGATACTGTAAGTAATCAAATATGTTATTGATAATTTCTGAATATCGCAACCCAGTATGCATGACATTGAATCTCATTGTAGTTTTAAAAACATATTTCTCTGATCATTAGAGGAGCTAAGAATCTTCTAATATATTACTATTCAATGTTCATCTTTGATGAATTGCCTTTTTAAATGGTGGACTTTCCATGTATGTGTGGTCCCCCTTACATGAAACTTTTTTAAAAAATACTTCTTCCTGTAATGGTTTTTACAGTCAATTGTTAGCTAAATTTATCCAATAATATTGACCATTTTTGTCTTTGGTGCTTTAAAGAGAGAGCTCATTAGTGTAAGCTCTATTTCTCCTCTTCTTCCTCCTCCTTTTCCTCTTTCTTCATCTTTCTCTTGTCTTCTTTCTCCTTTCCTCCTGGTCTTCCTTCTTCTCCTCCACTCTTCTCCTTCTCTTCCTCCTCTTCCTCCTTCCTTTCCTGTTCCTTCTTCTTCTCAAAAATGCTCTAATTGGCCTTCATTTCTCTGGCTTCTTACACTTTAACTTTATCTCTGTATTCTACAGTTTTATTATTATGCTTTTGGATGCACACAAAATGGTATTCATCCCCTTTGTGGTCACAGCATCATTTCAATTCAATCATGCATGTTTTTCTTCATTTCTGAAAAACATATTCAATCAACTTTTCAAATATCACATCTTTGAATTTCCTGTATTCTCTTCTAAAACAATAGCATTCCGTAGTGACATCTCATCCTTTCTTCCATGTGTCCTTAATTTCAGCCCTGCCTAGTGGACTATCTGTACTTTCTTTTCGGTTCACTAATTCTATTCTCAACTGTGTGCAACAATGACCTTGTTTTTGTCTTTTATTTCAATTACTCTATTCAACATTTATAGGCTTTTGTTTGGGTCTTTTTCATATCCTCCTGTATTCTTATTCTTTTGTGGTTTCTTGTTCTACGTTTTTTAAATCAACTTTACCTCTTCCTTTATTTTTCTGGAGATTTGGAACTTCATTAATTTTGAATTATTTTACATTGTTCTACTCATTTCAATGTTTAAGGGATTTGTTTTATCTTCTTAATGTTTGTGATTCTTTACATCTGTTGCCTTAATATTTGTGATTTTTTTATGTTAGTATGGTTTGCATTTTTTTTCTTTTGCAGGCATGTGTTGACTGAGAATCAATTTCTCTCTCTCTCTCTCTCTCTCTCTCTCTCTCTCTCTCTCTCTCTCTCTCTCTCTTTCTGTCTTCGTTCTCATTATTTCCTAGGAGTTCTATCAAGTCCTCCCCCTTCCTCCCTTCTCCAGCCAAGACCATTATGACAGTTGTACTTTTTAGGTAGGAGTCATGGATTTTCCATCTCACTTTGACAAATAATGGGGATGTGACAGATTCTGTCACTCTGTCCCTGTGGATTGATTTGGTTTGTGGCTGTGAGGCTGCTGTGCTTGCTCCAACCTCTTGTTCTTTTCAATGTACATAAGCCAAAGCTGCAGCAAATTACAGGCTTCCTCAGCCTCTATTTAGGGTCAAAGATGTGCCAGTCCAGCCTATGGTCTCAAGCTGTAATTCTGGCTCCAAACCCAGACACGTGTTGGTCAATTTATTTCCTATTGCTTGACAGGAACCAATAATCCCTGCCACGTGCTTCTGAACCAGGAGCCATGCAAGACCCTAGCTTTAGCTCTGCTTACCTTATTACCTCCGTTGCCTTGCTGCCTTTTTGTTCTAGTCTGTTCTGTGCAAGTCTGTATTTTGCTGTTGAATGCTACAATGTCTTTTCAGATTTCTGTCTTATAGATTATATATGATTGCTAGGATGTGTTTAGTACTGGCTGGAGTATGAGGGCTTAAAATCTGAATTTAGGATGTTTTTTCTAACTATAAATGTAAAAACGTACTTTGAATGTACTGATAATAGCAACATTGCCTCTGCTACTTTTGGTCTTATAGAGTTTTTTCTGTCATTGTTTTAATAAGTATTTGAAGTGGCACTTTCAACACAAAAATTCATAAAACTTTCTTTGCTTGTATTTTATCTTACTCTATCTTATTTTATGTAAAAGGTTTTAAAGAAATATGGCTTATTATTTATATTTTTAATGATTTTAATGTTGTCAAGTATCGATTTTTACTTTTATGGTTCTTTGGTCTAATGACTTGCATAAAAAACTTATTTGCAGAAAAAAATCTAAGACTTTTTTTAGTCTGTTTGTTTAAATATTGTTTACATTAAAACTTATTTTGATAAATAAAAGAGTGATATAGGAATCTAACTTTTCCCATGAAGGTTTATGGGCATACCAACATAAATTTTGAATAATCCATATTAGTTGAATTGCCACTTTCTCACATGCTAAATTTGCACATGTATTGGTTGTATTTCTGAATTTATTATCTTCTATTGATCTGCCTACTTGGGTGTCCTTATCATGTAGTTTTATGTGATACAGTTGCATGATTCATTTAAATATTTTAAAGAGCTGGTACCATCCTGCTACTCTCACATTTCATTCTTTTTTTTTTTTTTTCTTCCTAGATAGTTCCACAAGTTTGATCTTTTAGATTAAATTTTTAGAGTTAGGTTATTTTTTCTTCGTGTTTTCCCTCCAAATGTTTTTAGGATATTGTTAAAACAAGCAGTAGGCCATTGCCTAAGGTTGTTTCTGTACCAGGCCACAAACATACCAGAACATTACTTGAAAACCTTTCTTGTAACTGACTTGAAAAACAGAATAAAAAATAAAAAATGAGTTTCAGCTATCACAAAGAGCCAGATGGCTAACCAAGTAGGGATCTCCCATCAGACTATATCCAAATAAGGCAAATGCCTCATCACACCATGCTCAAATAAGGCAAAGGCCTAGATGCAGCCAATCAGGTAATTTCTTTACTTTGCTTCCATGTTTAGCATACAGAAGCTCACTGCTCATGTGGCTGGGGTGAAGCTTTCTGAACCTCTTTGGGTTCTGAGTGCTGCCTGATTCATGAATCGCTCTTTGCTCAAATAAACTCTTAAATTTACTTTGTCTAAGTTTTTTCTTTTAGTAATATTCCTAAGAATCTCATTTAATTTACATATTAATGTAAGAATTTATAAGTTGAATATTCTTATAAGGATTACTGGTCTTTATGTATTCAAGTTGATTTTTATCTCTCATTTCTTAAAGACCCTAGTCAATTCTTGTTAAGTTAGTGATTAATTATTGAATGATCTCTATCATTATGATCTTACTTCTTCTTTTATATTTTTAGCCAGGTATTATTTATGTGTAAGCAAACCATAGATGATATCTTTCATTTAATATTCAGCAACATTAATACATTCTCTTATTATTTAGAGTTTTTAAAAATCTGTTACCCATGGATTTTCTAATATTTTCCAATAATACACTTATATAATTTCAAATTGATTATAAACATACTTGCTGTTTTCTAAAATGTTTCACTCTAATTTTATTCTATTTTCTATTTTCTTGTCTAGTACTTTCAAATTAGTGCTAAATAATGTGGTTATCATGAAAAATCACAGTTTTATTTTTACTGTGATAGAAATGTTTTAACATTTCACAATTAAGTGTAAGGCACACTACTGACCTTTGAATTTTATTAAATGCCTTCTTAATTCTTATTGAGACAACTATGTTATAAATTACACTAATACTATATCCTTTTTATAGTTTGAATTGACCCTTATTTGTTCATGTTGCATTATTATGTTACTAGATTCAGTATGCTAACAGGTAATTTTTTGTGGTGTCCAGAAATGACATTGGTATCTGGGTTTCTATTTTTGTGTTAATTTTGGCAAGTGTTGCTGTTTCTGTGAATATATCTTTTAAAAATATTATTTCTGTGGCCCTATTCAGAAATAGACTTTTAGTTTTGAAAATTATCCACAATAAAATAATATGTAATTGAGACCCACTGATTTGACTTTGCAGTAGTTATTCATGCAGTAATTCCCCATAAATGTAAGATGATGTGAGGGAAAAGGAAATTACTGCACAGAAAACTCCAATTACTGAAGTGCTCATTCAACAAATATTTATTATGAATCTTCCCTGTGCCAAGCACTGTTCTAGGATGTGGGACTAGAATGAAGTAGTATATTCAGACAGGCAGATTCTGCTTTCATGAAGCGTATATTCTAGAGAGGGACAACTATAGTCAACAAGTAAACTAATAATGCTATTTTGAAGTTGTTATACTTATATTTAAGCTGTTTACTAGAGAATAAGCCAAGCAAGGGTGAATGAAAGTGGATAGAAGGTGAAGAATGGAGGACAGGTGTTCAGAAGAGGCCTCCAGACATGATATTTGAGCGAATACTAATATATACAAAGCACAAAACAAAGTTACTCAAATAATATTTTTATGAAATAAGAAGGACAAAGAGGGCACTGAAAATTGTCTCTCCTTGCAGTCTTTCAACATACACAATAAATTTTAAGTCCCTTTGGTAATAAATATAGGGAAAAAAAGGAAAAAAAGTATTTTCATGTGTAGGGCACGAAGAATGAATGTTTCTGGTATTTATATCATATTCTGTGCATGTAAAGAGCAGAACCCTTCAGAGTGATTCCCTTGGCAAAGTTTACACGTTTCAACGATGTAGCTATGACTCAATATATTTAGGGACTCATCTCTGTATATTACTCCCACAGTTTATGAGACATAAGGAAATTCTGCCTGACTATTTTGTATTCATGCTAGATTGGGACTGCATATTAGCTTGACAACAAACCCAATTTGCTAATTTGGGCTCTGAGTGACTAATTGTAGATGTTCACAAATATTGGTAGTGTTGCATCCAAACAATAATAGTTTACATAATTGTTCAGGTACCACTGCATGAAATAGGATGATTTCCCCACCTCCAGGTACCAAAAGAATGATTTGTAAAAGCTTTTAGGAATACCTCAGTATTCCTAGAAAAATAAAACTAAAAAAATTAAAAAGTAATTCTAGATTTTAAGCTCTTCGCGGGAAGAGCTTGTGTTTTCTTATTTATTTTTTAAACTTCAGATAAACCTTAGTTTTTAACCTGGCATATTGCTTGGTTCTCAGTAAATATGTGTTCAATGAATTAAATATTTTTCATTCTATGTTTAACAACAACTGAAGGATTTGTTGAGAGTTTACCATATCCTGCAGAGTGAGCTATCTTTAGTTTACTGAAGAGTAATCTAATGAATAAATATGTAATTGAATTACAAATAAAGCAAGGTAGGACTACACAGAGGGAGGCCTGGTTGTTAACTATCTGTATTTTGCAACAAAAATAATATTGGCGAATTCCTCTGCTGGGGGGGCATTGTAAGTGAGTTAACTAATATTTAAAGAACATTTATCATAGGCCCTGTCCTGGGAGTTGTGGATACTGCAAGGAATGCTTAAGAGTTCTTGCCCTCAAGTAACTGCCTCATATTCTCTTTCCTCTCCTGTTTATTATCTACAACCACATTGTTAAAAAAAAATCCCAATTTAGTTCTATTTCTCTGCCTGATGTTATTATTAATACCTCCACTTTCAAAGATAGATTGGGTGGATACTTCTAGGAGTCTGAGTTGAAGCACATGAAGTATAGAAATAATTGTAGAGCTCTCATTTCTTTTCTATCCACTGATCGGATTTTGGTCTTTAAGATAGAGAGATATTTTTGATGAGTCATACGGTATTTAGAAGTGTTTTTCTGTTGCTCTAGCAGCTATGTTCTTCTGTGCTTTTGAAGATTCTGGGGACACAGGAAATGTTATTGAATGAATGATTTATGCAGACTCTCAGAGTATAATGACCTTTGCTTATGCCATCTGCTAAAACGTTCTGATAGAAGAGATTCTGATGACGTTTCCTCTTTAGTAGAATAAGAAGAAAGGAACAATAGAGCTGGGAGTTTTCTTCTGGGTGAAGGTAGCATGGAAGCCACAGCTTCATTAGTCCCTCATGTGCAATTTCCTGGGTGCCACTCTCGTATTTCCATCCTGCTGTGAGAATTAGCTTTGTGTGACAGTTAGCTGATTCATTGTGGTATTTCTTTTTAATTGATTTTTGTCTATTATGCATGGGTTTCAGAATATTAAATCCTCAATCAGGTAATAAATTTTTGTCAGTGATGACAGTAATTAATAGAATAGTTCACAGGGGGGGCTTACAGGTTATAGGTGGGTTTAAAGATTCTTTGGCTTGTAATTGGTTAAAGACATGAAGCTTTGTCTAGAGGCTTGGAATATTTTAACATAAGGAATGGTTATCAGAGATAAGCCAGGGGACATAGACTTGTTATGCAAATTGAGGACCTGCAGGTTTGTCTTGCATACCCTTAGGCCTGTCAGTGGGTCACAAAGGACTCCAAGAAGGGAGAGGGGCATGATGAGGCATGTCTGACCTCCCTCCTCCTGGCAGACAATTTTAGGCTATTCCTTTGGCCACGAGGGGGTCCACTCAGTCAGTCGGTGGGGGGGAGCCTTAAAATTTTATTTTGATTCACAATACATTTATAAACAAGCAAAATCAAAACTGGAAAGTCGCATTTCAAGATGGTTTTGTGTTTCCCAACATTAAGCCAACAGCCTGTGAACTAGCTCATGCTCCAGTGGAACTGGCTGCCTTGGCCAAATGAGAAAGCCCATTTCCCAGAAGGCATTTGTGTCAGGGGGGTGGGGCCTGAGCAGGGAGGGAGAAGCACCACCCCTTGGCTCAGTCCGCAGGGGCTGGCAACAAATCTCGGGTGCAAAACACTAATGGGACTGGCACCAGCATCGAAGAGGAGATGCTTTGGAATCTAGCCTCTGTCACTGGGGGCTTCCTCACTGGGGCTCCCCCACCAGGCTTCAGGCAAAGACTGTGTGGTTGTTCTCCAATCGTTTACCCCTGGGAACCTCCAGTTCCTAGATTTGATCAGACAGTGTCATAACTTGGCCAGCAATGATTTATCTTCCCACTTACTGAGTACTGACTATGACCACACACTGTACTAGGCACTTTACACATTTTAGTTTATTTAAGCCTCAAAGTGATGTGCCAGGTGGGTACTATTATTGCTATTTAGAAACCCAGGAAAGGTAAGTCACCTACTTGGTGTTACCAGGGGGGTAAGTGGCTGAGCTGAAACTGGAACTCCATCTGTCTGGCTTCAAGCTCATGCATTTTTCCAGTTAAGCTTTCAGTAATGCACTGCTACCCTGTCAACTGCCCGGCAGGGATCTGTGACAGCCTCTGATCAGCACTGTCAGGGAGGGGCTACAAAAGCAATAGACAGACGACAGGCTCCTCCTTTGCCCAGAGATTTCTTTTTAAAAATAATTTGCAAAATCCTCCTGCCTGGGACTTATCCTAGAGTTTGGAAGCTTGGGTTCTATGAAATGTGAACTCCTACGCAGTGCAAATGTGCTCCCTGGAACACTGGCTCCACCAGCACCAGGCCATGTCTCTGAAGGTGACCCCAGTCCTAGGGTTAAGTCTTTGCTCAAGAAAACACAAGGCTACCAAACCCCGAAATGTACATTGTACCAACACACCTCACTAAACCCTTTTCAGTAATTCGCCTTTGACCCCCTTCTGTAGATTTTCATTTCCACAAAGCCCCCAGGCCCTTTTCCTTCCCTCTTCTTCTCTTCCCCATAGTCCCTCTTGGTTCCCTCTCTGCTCTCCCTTTAAAAACCTTAGTCCCCTTTGTCTTAGCTGGGGCAGAGCTCAATCTGTCCTGGAGCCTCTCCCCCACTGCAGGAGTCTGAATAAAATCTGTCTTGCCACCTTTCACTAGCCTCTGCCAGCGCTGTTTTGTTTTGTTTTGTTTTTTTGACAGTTCAAATCCCACTCCCTCTGGGTATTAGCTGTGTATCCTCGGGCAAATCATTTTACTTCTCTGAGCTTCACTTTCCACACCTTCAAAATGGGAATCATAGGTATGCCCACCTTGCTGTGTGGTGCTGAGGGAAGGCCATCGCCTGCTGCCTAGTGCTCTCACTCTTGGAGTAGAGGGAATAACAAAACAGGACCCTGTCCATGGGGAGTTGATGTTTAGTGAAGAAACAGGCAGTATACAAGGAAACCCACATTAAAATGTCAAGTCATGAAGAGCACTATGAAGAAAGTTAATGCAGGTAAGGGACACAGGTGATTGACCTGGCTGAGGAGCTATTTTCAAAGGCCTCTCTGACGGGGGACATTTGAACAGAGAGCACCATGTGGAACTCTGGGAGGACCACACTCCTAGCAAAGGGAGCAGCAAGTGCAAAGGCCCAGAGGGAGGTGAGTGCTGGGGACATGTTCCAGAAGCATCCAGCAGGCCAGTGTGGCTGAAACATAGCCAGGCACAAAGGCACGGGCAGGAGATGGGCCAGGTCGTCTGGGCTAGATGGGCTAGGACTCATGAACCAGGATCAGGACTCCGTGTATTTATTCCAAAAGCAATAGGGAAGCATTAAGGGTCTGAGCAGTACAGTAATATGTTCTAATTTTTATACACACATATACATTTAACATAATCTCAAATTTGCAGAGAAGTTACGAGTATATTACAAAGAATTTGTTTTTTTCTGAATCATCTGAAAGTTGCCAGTGTGATGCCAGCCACCCCCAGATACTGTAGTGTGCATTTCCAACAAACAGGGAAAGCAGCCATAAAAATCATGAAGTTCACAACATGCATTTCTACCATCTGGTCCTCAGACCAAGTTCCTTTGTCCCAATAATGTTCTTTATGACAGAAAGATCCAGTGTAGAATTACACTTCACCCTCTGATGTCAAGTCCTTTTAGATTCCTTACATACTGAATGGTTCCTCGGTCTGCCCTTGATTTCCATAGCCTCCACCCTTTTGAAGACTGCAGGCCAGTCATCGCATAGAATGTCCCTCAGTCTGGATTTGCCTGACGTTTCATCCTGATTAAATGTAGTATGTGCATCTTTGGCAGAAATACCACAGAAATGATGCTCTGTTCTCCTCATTGCGTCCTATCAGAGACACAAGAATTCAATTTGTCCCAACGCTGATGAAATTCACTTGGATCTCCTGGTTAAGGTACATCTGCCAGGCCTCTCCACTGCAAAGTTACTATTTTTACTGCTTTTCTCTCTGTAGTTGATAAATATTTTTATATCAATATCTTGCTCCTCATAAGAGCTTTTAATTTATTCAGTTATTTATAACACTAGGAACTCCTGGTTTCCTATTTCATTCTGTAGGGCATAATTTAAAACTCTTTGTAATTTATTTATGTTAACATTGCTCCAGGGGTATCCAGATATGGCTTCTGTGTTCTTCTGGCATGTTTCCATCATTCTTTGGGCAATTACTTTCCAGGTAACGAGATATTCTCATCCCTGCCTTGGCCCCAGAATCACCCATTTCTCCAAGGGTGCCTTCTTCCTTTTGGTTGAAAACGGTATTTAGAAGCCAAAATCTGGGCAAGATGTATGCTCACTGCTTTTGGAGTGTCACTGCTCTCAGGTTCTCTCAGTAGACACAACTAAGGAATATATGTAAATATGTACATACCCACATACATATGTGTATGCATACTTTCCATCCATATTTATTTCTATACCTATTTTGGTATAAGTTCATATCAATACCTCTAATTGCAATCCAACCCACAGGAATCTTCCCAAATTCCTCTGTTTCCATATTTGTAACTTGATTCTCCAAACAACGAAACATCTTCTCCTTCATCTTTAGCATGTTTGCTTATCCGATTAATCTCCTTTATCTGATCAATTTCCTTGTGTATAAATACTCCTCCATCTTCATTGCCATTTCCTCCCTTACAAGGATATTGTTCTCACTCGGTTGAGATTCTGACAGCCAGTGTTGGGCCTTTTCCTTGAATGACACCCTGCTCACACTGCTCACCCTGCCTGGCCTCTGACACCTCTGTGGGGTCACCCTCCTCACCCTGGACCCAGCACCCTGCACTGAGCTACCCTTTCTGTTGCAGACCTTCTTCATTTAGCCAGAGCTCTAACACTCATGCTGGCAGCCCTCCTCCATGGAAGCCTACTCAGGTTCTGATGTGCCACTCCAGCCACCCTTAATGGATGCTGTCCTTACTCCACCTGTCTCACCTGGCCAACTGAAAATGAAGAACATGTATCACACCTACCCAGGGGCAGCTTAGGCCCTCCCCCGCCAATTTTATACGGATGTATCAATTTTCATAGTCTGTGGCTCTGCCTTTTCCAAAGGCCACAGTGAAATCTGAGCAGAAAATGAAAATCACTCATTTCTTCAATACTCCCTGAAATTGTTATAACATCACTCATTTGCTCCGAGTTCTTGTGAGATGCTGGAGCTCAAAGGACCCCATTCTAAGGATCCGCTTTCTTCTTCCAGGCCACTTTGCTTTTGCACAGCTGTCTCTTCTGCTTGGTATGCTTTCTCTGGGCTTGGTAGACTTTTCCATTTCAAACGGTTTTGACTCCGTGAAACTTTCTTTGAACTCTGAACTAGACCCTAAGTTAATCATTTTTCTCTTTGTGCTGTTTTCACACTTAGCCTTTTCTTTTTAATTATGTAACATGTTGCCACCTGTCCTACCAGACTGTGAACTGCAACTCCCTGAGAAGTCATTCATTCATTCATCAAATATTTATTGAGCTCTTACTACGGTAAAGCTCTGTACTGAGCACTGAAGATGAAAGTGGAGAAGAGAATACACCTCCTTCCCTCAAAGAGCTTGCAGACTAGTTGGGGATTTCAACAAGTGATCAAGCAATGCTAACCCACATTACTGGTCTGGCGTCTGATGCCGGAAAGATGTTCAATGAGCATTTATCGACATTTACGAGACTAGCGTTGCTGGAAGCACAGAATATGGTACTTGATTCCCTGGCAGAGTCTTTTCTCATTTTCCTTGCCCTCAAGGAGCTGGTTGTTTACTGGGACAGACAGACACTATTGCATATGAAAAGAGCAACAGAGTGTTTTCTGGGCCAAGATGTGGCACACCCACCGCGCTCTGCGGCAGTGGATACTGTTGGTGCTCTGCCCAGGGCCCTCCAGACACCGTGGATGCCCTTTATTGGCTCTGAATGCCCATTGCCCCAAGCTTCTGGGCACTCTACTCCTATGACTCACACCTGCAGCCTGACACACACCTGTGGCCTTCTTCCAGGGACTACCCTGGGCTACTGGAGCCACTTCTGCACTGGCAGTGACAGCCAACAGTCCCTGGAAGTCTCCGTGTCTCCTACCCGTGCCCCAGGGTGGTAGCCAGAGACTGACAGGCAAAAGAGTAGGAGAGCCTGCGTTCCCTGCCTCCAGGCGGGTGTCATGCACCCCTGCGAGCTGCCACTGGCACTCTCGAGGGAGGCCTGTGCTTGGCCTCTTCTTCCTTCCTGTCCTGCTTTCTCCACTCACCTCCTGCTTTCTCCTGAGAGCACTTCCTTACGACTCCTTCGCCCACTAATTCTCTGAGGCTCGCAACTCGGGAAGCTGGTGCAGACACCGCGAGCCCAGTGCGGATCCTCCATCCTGCCTCTCTCACAGGGCAGGTAAGTGGTCCAGCCGGGAGCCCAAGCAGCCACGTGTGGCTCCGGAGACCCTGGGCTTAATCAAGGAAGGGACTGAAGGCGGCGGCAGACTTCCCGGCGGAGGCGAGTGGAGCAGGCCTCAGAGGCGGGCAGGCGGTCCTCGGGGTGCGTTTCAAGGGAAGGAGCAGTGTGCGAGCTGATGGAGAGGCCCAGGACCCCTGAGGTCAGGGTGGCGAGGAAAGGAGGCTGGAAGGGCAGTTCTGGAGCGCGAGCTTGGCTCCCGGGGCTTTTCCTCCGACCCACTCTCCATCAGAGGCCGCTCCTGCGAGACAGACTGACGCACACACCTCAGCCTTCCCCCGCGCCGAAGCGAAGCCGAGCCGGCCAGGCCCAGACGAAGCGGGTAACTTTGCTGTCGCCTCAGGATCCCTCTGGTCTCAGAAAGAGCCGCGGTGGGAGTGGGCGGAGGAGCTGTCTTGCTTCCGAAAAAACCGAAGTTAATTACGCAGTCGGCCTGAGCCTGGTTTCGACAAAAAGAGTTTCATTCTTGGCCCCCTTGGGGAAGCCCCACAGCCCCAGGGAACAGGCCGGCCGCGCGCCCCGCAGCCCGGACCGCCCTCCGGGGGCGGGTCGCACACCCTTTGCAGTGCGGCCTCGCCTCGCCAGGGGCCGGCCCGGCGGCGGGATCACGCGACAGCGCCGCCCGGACGCCGCGGGGCAGACAGAGGGCGCGGCCGGCGGCGCGGAGGGCACAAAGGCGCAGAGGCGCGCGCGGCGGGGGCGCGCAGGCAGTACAGCCCGGTCCCCGGCGTCCCCAGCAGCGAAGAGACTCCCCGAGGGCGGGACCGCAGGGCCGGCCTCTGGGACCGGCCACTGGAACGCGCCGGTGCCACGCCCCCGCTCCAGCGCAGTTTCGTTTCTGGCAGTGTGACCTTGGTTTTTTCCGGCAACGCGTACAATGTGTGATGTCCCCTCTTGAACGCAGTATACAGTACTTTCCTTGAACCTTGTGCCTTTGGAGTGCTAGGCACGCTTCCAAACCTTTAGCTTCCATTAACCCATTTCTCTTCCCAGGCCCCACTGCGCAGGTAAAGGACTCGAGGCACAGACTAGGCACCAGGTTACAGGTGATGCTGCCAGGCTGCAGGGCCTCCGAGTCCCGGACGGATCATCCTGTTTTAATAGTTGGCATTTTGTTCGTCTTGCGGTTTTTTAAAAAAAACTGATTTCGATTAAAAAATATTACATTAAAGTATTATTTATCTTGGTTATTGAGTTTTTTGGCACTTTCTTAAATTTTGCATCCCGAGCGAGTGACGCCCGGCTCTTACCCACGCCTCTATGCCTGGCAGGCACGGGAGGCTTTTGATCTCACGAGCTCCTAAGGACCCGCTGGATATTTCAGAAGGAGAAAAACTGAAGTTCAGAGATGACTTGCCCAGGGATCCCCCATTGGCTAGTCTGACACCAGCTCTGAACTAGTTAAGGTCGCAAGTTACTAACGTGCAGGCCCTTAACCTGCCTTCGCTCTAGAGGACCCAGCCCTCATCATAGCAAGCTCTTAAGAACACATTACATGTAGCCTTTTTATTACATAATTTCTGAAAGGATTTTTTATAACTTTTATTTTGTTTTTACTTGGCTTCAAGGCACTAATTTACAATGGCTGTGATTTCACAGGAATGATTGGGTGTACTGGGAAATTCTTGCAAAGTGAGAAAATCTAAATCGTTTTCACATGTAATGAGATTTTTACAAATAATTAATTTAGCAGTTTAATGATGTTGACACTGTGCTACCTTCTGTAGACATTTAATTAAACATTTATTAGTTTTGACTTTGCAGTTTGCTTTTCTCCTGTTGGAGCCAAAAATGACTTTTCCAGATCTCTAACATTTTTGTTGGAAAGCCCTCCCACCAGATTGGGAGACCCAGACATTTTGCCTCCAGTACTCAAGACCTAGGATGGTCAGGTCCACACAGGGGGGCCACCGCCCATCCTTTTAGTGTCCTGGCTTTCAAGTGATCAGATTGTCTTTATCTCAGCCCCTGCTAAGCTGTGAGCTTCCCAGAGGCCAGTGTAACTGTGACCATGTCTCAACCACCCACCTAACTCAGACAGAGTGAGATACAAGTGTATCAGAAGAAGGGTGGGGAGCTCTGGTGTGTCCCAGTTAGTTCAGGCTGCTATAACAAAATACCACAGTCTGAGTGGCTTAGACAACAGACATTTTTTCTCACAGTCTGGAGGCTAAAAATCCAGGATAAAGATGCTATTCCATGTCTGGTGAGGGATCTCATCCTAGCTTGCAGAGAGCTGAACTTCTCCCTGTGTCCTCACAGGGGGGGAAGAGAGAGAGAGAGAGAGAGAGAGAGAGAGAGAGAGAGAGAGAGAGAGAGAGAGAGAGAGAGAGAGAGAGAGCCACCTCTGGTCTCTATTAAATGTAGTAATCCCAACACAAGGACACTACCCACAAGACCACATATAA
>CAUYRT010088458.1:0-124926 GCA_963574885.1 Lepilemur ruficaudatus
AAGCACAGAAGTCTCAGTTCCTGGGAGACAATGTTCAGGCTGGCAGAGGGGGAAGAGAAAATTCAGTTATTATGTGACTCATCAGCCCCATTTCATGAGCTTTCAGCCACAGGAAAGGCTGCATCGGTGCTGGTATTACCAATGTCTGTAATTTCAGGTTGAGTCTGCTTTTATGTTGTTGTAGAGACAGGATCTTGCTGTGTTGCCCAGGCTGGTCTCGAACTCCTGCCCTCAAGCGATCCTCCTGCCTCAGCCTCCCAAAGCGTTAGGATTATAGGTGTGAGCCAGTTTGCCTGAGTCTGCTTTTTTTTTTTTTTTTTTTTTGAGACAGAGTCTCACTCTGTTGTCCGTGCTAGAGTGAATGCCATGGTGTCAGCCTAGCTCACAGCAACCTCAAACTCCTGGGCTCAAGCAATCCTTCTGCCTCAGCTTCCCAAGTGGCTGGGACTACAGGCATGCGCCACCATGCCCGGCTAATTTTTTTTTCCTATATATTTTTAGTTGGCCAATTAATTTCTTTCTATTTATAGTAGAGACAAGGTCTCGCTCTTGCTCTGGCTGGTTTCGAACTCCTGACCTTGAGCAATCCGCCCGCCTCCGCCTCCCAGAGTGCTAGGATTACAGGCATGAGCCACTGCACCCGGCCTAAAATTTGACATCTTTTCTACCTCAGCCATCCTACCCTAGAGTTTGAGTGCACATGATGACACTTTGTCTCCATACTATATGTTTAATATGATACAATGTTTCCATATTACATCTAAAAAATCTAGTACCTCAATCAATGGCAACATTGATTTGATGGGAGCTTTTTCAGAAGGCCAGTTTTTACTAAATGTTTATCTTGGACACTTTTAGAGGTATGGCAAATGTTTTCAAAGATTGTTTAACCCATGCAAATCTAGATTCTTTTTAGTACTGTTTGCTTTTTAGCAGTAGACCATACTCTTAATACTATTACCACAAATTAAAATTATAAATATATATGTTTATTATATATACATACATTAAATTAAGTCTGGATTGAGATTCCCATTGAAAATATAATTCATAATGAAAGGCTGAAGCCTTATCTATCTTAATTATAATCTGTAGATTGTTTTCTTATTTATAACAAAAGCTATCATGAGTAAGTTTCTTGATCTCTAGGAAGAATTATTTTGAATTTAGAGACATGTAGGTATTTCCACAGTGATAGTCTCTGAATGAATTCAGTATTTCTTTGATGCAAGTTGATGTATGTTTTCTTATCAAACTTGCGATCTGCTTATTAATACAGTCTAGACTAAGGTGGTGGGAGTGGGTGAGTCCAAGAGGGTAGGCAGTGAACCACCACAAGGTATTGGTACTATAAGTTCTGGTGAAATGTTTGTTGAATGGTTGAATGAGATAGGGAGAATGAGATTGAGAGAGAGAGTGTGTGTGTGTGAGAGGGAGAGAGAGAGACAGAGAGAGAGAGCGTTGATAAAATGGAGAAAATAGGTAAGTCCAGGAGATTCACTCTCTTGATCAGGTGGAATAACAGATATAGGAGGAGATTGTACTCATAAAATGAGTTCTTAGATCTACTTAAAGTGAGATTCCAGAAGTGTTGCTTCCTGAGTGATGACAAGGTCCAAAGGGTAGCCATTCAAGTTTAGGTTGCCCGATTGGAATGGGGTATGAAAAGATGAAAGGTATTAGAGATGAAGAGGTTAATCAAATCTGAGACTAAGGCATAGATTGGGTTGTACTAAATTTTATATATTTTTTATCTGCCCTCACACTTTTTAGGCACTTTGTCTAACTACAAATTTCCAAACCTGATTCAAATTACCAACTTTAGACATTTCTGGAAGTATACTGAGGAAAAAATATTATACACCTTTACATATTGTTGTTACTATACCCCATCATTTTGCATCAACATAGGTAGGTAGCCTCATGCAATAAATTTTATTTCAATTTTATTATTTTATAATTTATATTTTAAAGTATAGTAATATACTACATACCGTTTAGTAGACTATATTTTTATGATCTGTGAAAACTTTCAGCTTAGCTTATATATCAGTTTGGAAGGAATTGCTAATTGAATGTATAATTATTCCCTGAAAGTGTACCCAGTGACATGCAAAAGATTAGAAACACCCAAGATAATAATAAGAATTAGGGGTAGAGCACAAGCCCTAGATGTGCCAAACCCTTCAAGAAGTATATGGGATTAACTAGAGAGAAGGTGGATGACATTGCTGAGGTGGAAAAGAGGGCAGGGCAGTGAGATAGAGTGGCCCACGGGAAACCAGGGTGAGGTGGGGTCAGTGTTGCACAAGGATGGGAAGGCAGTTCTCTACAACAGGTTCCTCAAAATAGACCAAGGATCACCTGCATCAAAATCACTGTTCGTGGGCTTCACACTCCAACTGAATGAGAATCACAATGAGCAGCTCAAAGGAATCTACATTTGTAACAGGATCCCCAGGTGATTCTAACTGAAACTAAATTTTGAGAACTGGTTATTTAGAAGTACAGTGGAGAGCTGAGGAAATGCTGACCCTGCCTTCTACAGTAGAATGTTGGAGGATAATCGGCTTTGGCGCAAGATAATTGTAGAGAGGCAGAGAGGCCACTATGGGGAGGTTAATGCTGTTGCAGAACTGGGGATGTGGAGACCTGTTCGTAATAGCTTTGCTTCTGGCAGACATTCCTTATAGACAGCTAACTGTTAAAACAATAAAGGGCATTATAAATTACTAAAATTCATAGAACATTAACATAAGTTTTCAATTTGTTTCTTTAAAAATTATGCTACGTAGATGCTTTGGAAGGTTTTGCCCATTTTGCAGGATGAGGTGTTTAAATTGAGAAAATTTCTCAGTAAATGAAGTAATAGACATGCTGTTAGATGTCAGGAATATAAAAGGGTAACGATACAGAGAAGCTCTCTGGTCTCAGGGAACAGTCTTGGGAGTATGGGGAGAAAATATAGACAAATTAATTTTAGCACTGTGTGACAAGTGATATGCTAGTCAAGTACAGCGTGGTCTCAGAACAGGTAGGAGGAGTATGGAAAGATACCTGAGGAATTACTATCTAGACTGAGATCTGAAGGAGGAGCTAACCAGATGAAGAAGAGTGAAGAATATTCCCCATCAGAGGCAACTGGAAAGACCTGAGGGAGGTACAAGACCACAGAATTGGAAATTACTGTTGTTGAAGTGGAGAATGTGGGGGCAGGTGTGTGAGAAATGATATTCAGGGACTAGATCCTGCAAAACCTTAAAACCATGTTGAGGAGTTTAAATTTCAACCAAAAGATAATGGAGAGCCACTAAATAATGTAAAAATGGAAGCATCTCAGAGTTGCATTTTAGAAAATTGTCTCTGGCTACAGTCTGAAGAATGAGTTGTAGGGCTGACAGGACTAGAGAGAATGGAAACAAGTTAGATCTCCAAGGGAAGAAGAGAAGTAAGACTTAGGACTTTTTCTGGTATAGAAACTAGATCAGTAAAGAAGACCAAGCTATTCTTAAAGGTAGATGGGAGGAAAACTGGGAGAATGTAGTGTAAGGGAGAAGGGAGTTTGTGTAATTTATACAATACTTGGAGAATTTGTGTAATTTATAGAATTCTCCAAGTATTCTATAATTCTCAAAATATATGCTTTGAGAATCACTCCTTTATTCAAAATATCTCCTCCTAACCCTAAATTAAAGTATAGGATTAATCTCTAGTTCTCCTTATGTATTCCAATGTTGTGCCTCTTATTAAGGATGTGTATTTAAAGCAAATTTGCTGACCATTTTGTGTTCTTTATGTGTTGGTTTTACATTAACTTTAGTTCTTCAAAAGTAGATTACTATGCTGAATTTTAAGTTCTAAACTTGTGTTTTTAAAGTCATTCTAACCTCTATTAAAAAATGCAAAATAGAACAAATTATTTTGATTTAAAATGAACTCCCCTTCACAGCTTTATGAAAGCTACTACTACAAATATTACTTTGTATCCTTTGAAGAGTAACTAAATTATATGTGAAACCTATTTAGAGCTTTTGCTAAAAAACATTATATTTTAGTTTAGCTTAATTGTTTGAAAATGTATTTTTTAAAATTATTAAATACTCCAGCATTAGCTTAGTGGCTTGAAGAGAAAATTAACTGAGGTTTATTCCATTTTATTATACAGTTGTTAAGCTCAGCCTTGCAAAGTGTTAAACTTTGAGTTCAATGCCAGCAACATAAAAATGCAAATTAGGGATTTTATGTTGTTGGTTATAAATGAACTCATTGTCTCTGAAATATAGGAGTAAATTCAGTACCAGATATTTAAAAAGTTGCTAAGCTAGGCACAGCCTTATAACTGAGACACTGAAAAAATTTACGAGTTAGTAAAGAAGGTACATTTTAAGTTTTTGTCAACTATGAGACTGTATTATATTACTTAGAGAATGAGTATTTTATAAAAAACAATCAACAAGCTCATAGAATCATGAGTGTTATCTCATAGGTCATCCATTTCTCTCACATAGCACAAATCACTTTGTGACTTAGCTGCCAGACCATAATCAAAATGCTAATACTCTTCAGAATCAGAATGGACTCACATGTACCACTTTTGATTAGGTTCCTTCCGTTAGTAGAAGCTTAGGCATAGGGAGGCCTTAGTGCTTTTCAGATTATACAACTGTTTTACATAAAGGACAGGAGATTATTTTCTGGAAGAACTTTTGTTTTGCTGACCTTTTCCCTTGTTTTTTTGTTTGTTCTCTACATATTCCTTATTCTTTGTATTAAACTCAATTACCTTCCCTCTAAAGCATGTCTTTCCCACATTTTTCTCTATCTCCCTCCGTACTCACAAAGTGTTTCTGTAAAGATACTATCATTTTATACACTGAGGTTTAATATACATTTAAAACTCAGATCTCTCAGACTTGTAACCTCTGTTTTGTTGCTCTTTTTAGAGTCAGTGGATATCAGAAGTTAATTATATGGTGGTTTTCAGACATAAGCATGCCTTAATATATTAATAATTAAGGTGGCACTGTGAGCATAATACTAAGGGTGGGTATGCTTATGATTTCATAATTGGTGTATTCTGTCCTTGTCACTCAAAAAATAAAAGTCATTCATCCCAAAAGATATGAAAACACACTCTTACATATAATGCTCAATTTTAATTATAAAAATACAATCTTTTACTGCTTCAACTTCTAATCTCCAGAAGAGTTCTATTTACAAGTTGGGATGGTGAGGACAGAAATTAATAATATTAAGTGCCATATTTTATAGTGTGTACTTTTTTGTATATTTCTATGAGATAAGAATTGTTATCCCTTAACATCCCCATTTTATAGTAAGAAACTCAGCAATTCAGAGAACTTGCCTGAGATCATGCATGCTGCCATTAAGTGACAGAGCCAGGATTTAAACTTGGGTTTATCTGACCCAACTTCAGAGGCCACATTGTGTCCATACATCAAACTGCCTCATCAGATGATTGTTAATTATTATTTTTTAAACTAATGGAGGTATTTGAAATCAGAACCAGTTCGCAGACATTTTCAATGATATCCAAAGTGCTAAACAATCTCATTTGCCTCCTGAAACTCCACCGTGTATCTCTCAGTACAGAAAGCATGTTAAAATGCAACTGAAGAGTAAATTATAGAGATTACCTTGAACCTACCATGATATAAATACTTTACACACTGAAGTTGATAAATGTTTTACTTTCCACTACTATTAGTAACGAATCACATAACACCCACCTCATTACCAGTGAAGACATGAGTATGATAAAATCCCAAGGTCAACAACTGTAGGATTAAGGAGCCATTTCCAAACACAATCCCTTTTGTTTAATTTATTTCCAATAATAAATCACTCAGTAACTGGACAGATATCTGTTTGGCTAAAAAAGGGAAACCAACCTCCAAAGTTGGAGATTTAAGGTTGAATAGATAAAATTACAAAATTTCTAAAACTAAGCAAAGATTCTTTAAAGCTATCATGTGATTATTTACTTATGACAAGGTAAATTTTCAGATTTTATATACAGCCTATACATGCTAGAAAGACAGTAGGAGGTCAATATATGGGTGTTTGTTTTTCCAATCTTAGGAGGAGTTAAGATTTGGAGGGAATTTCAAGAACCATTTTTAATTTAATTGAACCAATTGGCTTTTCAATACTTTAGTTATTAAAATGCTTTAGTGAAAATATTTAAGAATAGTTTTAAATAATATTAAAACTCAAGAACATTCTAGAATGGGAATTATTTTAATTCCTGTGTCTTTAATTTGAAATTATATATTCCTATAAATGTTTACGGTTAAATTAAGGAAGTTTAGTGGCAGAGATTCAGCACTCTCTGGACCTATACCCAATCTTAATGTAGTCCCAAAGATTCCTCCAAAGATGATCTCAAAGTAGAGAAAAGCATGCTTCGTCACCTTGAAGATTCTATTCATCTTCAGGAAGTGTTTTGTTTCAGTTCTCAAACTAGATATCTATTTTCATTTACAGCATATGCCTTTTCTCAGGAGTATAGAGATAATTTAACCTAGTTATTCTCACTGTGTTTTTGCCACTTTGTGAAAGTTAACAAGTTCCAAATTAAAAATAGTGAAAAGTTTCAGGAAAATAAGTTAATTGAGGATTGCTAATGCATTGATCAAGAAAAATATCATGGATACATTTAGAAGTTAGGAGAACATTAGAATCCAGATAGAAACTTCAACAAACATTCCAAAATAATGTGTTTAAATTGCATTATACAACATAAATGTCACTTAACTTGTACTATAATATTTTTACTTTAGTAGCAGAGTATACGTAATTATTTAGAATCGGATCTTCTTGACTAGTGACTTCAATAACCCCTTTACATCCTGGTTTGTGATTATGAAATTTTTTTTTTTTTTTTTTTTGAGACAGAGTCTCACTGTGTTGCCCAGGCTAGAGTGCCATGGCGTCAGCCTAGCTCACAGCAACCTCAAACTCCTGGGCTCCAGCAATCCTCCTGCCCCAGCCTCCCTCCCGAGTAGCTGGGACTACAGGCATGAGCCACCATGCCCGGCTAAATTTTTCTATATATTTTAGTTGGCCAATTAATTTCTTTCTATTTTTAGTAGAGACGGGGTCTTGCTCTGGCTCAGGCTGGTCTCGAACTCCCGCACTCAAACGATCTGGCCCACCTTGGCCTCCCAGAGTGCTAGGATTACAGGCGTGAGCTACCATGCCCGGCCTGATTATGGAAATTAACATCTCTAAGGGCCTGTTATTTCAGTAGTATATGTTATCTCAGCCATTCCACTTTATTACTATACTTAACACATGGCAGTATCCTGAATTTTCATTTAAAGCTTGTATTTTAATTATTCTTAATTATTCCTAAATTTCATTCTTTCTCTCCATTCTTTTGGTGACCTCTCTGATCGTAGGTTGGAGTTATTGCATACCTGAGGGGTAGTGGTGTCGTAGGATTGATCTTGCCTCAGTTTCTAACTCTTCCAAACTGTTCTTACATATCTGCCAAATTAATATTTTTAAAGCAGTCCTTTAACCAAATCAAGTAAGCCCACCATTCCAAACTTTCATAATTCAATCAAGGCCAAGTTCCCTACCTTGGTATTTTATTATCTGGCCTCCGTCTCATTCATTTACCCCCATCTCTCAGCTGGACTGCGTGCTATGCCAATAACATAAAGACTGTCCAGGGCTTCCTGCTCCCTCTCCTGTAACTTTTTCTATTAGATTGAGAATACTCCTTTCTCACCCCATTCCATCTCCTCAACATTCCATATCCTCCACATTGGTCATCGATACAGCTTAGGAGCCATCTCTTCCTTTAAGACTTTTCTTTATTTAATGCATACTAATCATTCCTTCTTCTGAATCTTAAATACATTATAAGTATTTTCCTGTTTGATTATATATTGCCTTCACCTGTTGATTAAGATGTGTATGTCTTATCTTAGGTAAAAAATATCTGGAAAAATATCCTGGACCTCTGCTGTAGGCTCTGTTCTTTACCATTACATTGAAAGAGCTGTGATAGACTAGAGAGAATATATAACACTAGTTGTATATCTTTATGATCTAAAATCTATCTTGAACTCTGATCAGTATAAAAATTTAGCTTAATCATGAGGTATATTTACTTATAAATTGTCATAGCCCTGGAATTATCATGAAAGTTTAATAAAGGTAAATAGAAAAGTGATTTTATTTTAGATTTAGTGCCTTCATTTTAGTTTGTTTTCTTTGAAGCTGTAGTCATGTGGATAGGCCAGTTTTAAGTCTGCATTATTAATGCATCGCATCACATATAGCCAACAAACTATAGCCTAAGCTTTGGTTCTTGGTGATTTTACATAGTTTTACTTGGCCTGTTTGCCTAATAATTATTAAGCCTTGAGATTTAATTTACAAGGTCCTGGACAGAATTTTTTCAAATATACTTAACTGAGTTTGTGCCTTTTAAAGACTGTTATGCTTCTTGACTTTCTGTTCTCTTTAAGCTCTAAGACTTAACGTTGAATATTATTTTTACTACAGTTAAGGTTCAATGATAAGCTAATTTGCAGTTAATTTGAGTAGTATCAGTGTTTAAAAGAAATCCAAATAAAAGGATTTTCTTTACCTCACCCTGATTGAAATCAGAGAAGCCCAGTTTACCTAGCTAACCTTGAAATTGAAGGGAAATTAACGTTGCAAATGAATGATTTGTTTATACTAAGCATTAGCCAGGCTCACCATGTTTATATAGACATCAGTCAGTTTTTACATATTAGACATGACATTTTAGTGATCTTAATTTTGTTAATTAAAATGATTTTCCTGATGTATCAGATTAAAATTTTTAAGTAAATTTTAATATATGCCTGCTGCTTAGTTCCAGAATAATGAAGTGTGTTGTATGTGACATACAATGTACTGCTTAATAGCAAATCTTGCTGTATCTGCTGCTGATTATACGTCATTATAGAATGCCATGACAGCCTAAAGGAATACTACCTGGTAGAGAGAAAACCCATTTAAGATGTGATTAAAAGGACACAGTTATTCTAAACCATTATGTGATACGGGATTTTTTACAAAGATTTTTTCTTTTATTCAAATGTTGCTAAGGATTTGAAGCGTTCATTACCATCTGGACTTGGTCTCTCAGAAACCCAAATTACATCTCATGGCTTTGACAGTACCAAAGAGGGGTTTATTGAAGCAGGACCATTTCAAGGTAAGAGCCCATGTATTTGTAAAGATGGTGGGATGGAAGATGGGAATTCACCAAATGCTACTTTTATTAATAAAGCATAAGAATTGAGCCCTTTGATTCTGTGATAAAACATGGAATATAAACAGTCCTTTTTCTCTTCAATTTACGTAATTTAGAAATTTTTAATCTTCATATAAATAGATCAGTATGCATAATTTCACTAAGTGTTATTTAAGAATTGGCTTTAAAATATTGAAATAAAAACTCAAAAATGTAGATTTGGGCCAGGCGCAGTGGCTCACGCCTGTAATCCTAGCACTCTGGGAGGCCGAGGCGGGTGGATAGCTGAAGGTCAGGAGTTCGAGACCAGCCTGAGCAAGAGCGAGACCCCGTCTCTGCTATAAATAGAAAGAAATTAATTGGCCAACTAAAAATATATGTAAAAAATTAGCCGGGCATGGTGGCGCATGCCTGTAGTCCCAGCTACTCGGGAGGCTGAGGCAGAAGGATCGCTTCAGCCCAGGAGTTTGAGGTTGCTGTGAGCTAGGCTGACGCCACGGCACTCTACAGCCCGGGCAAGAGAGTGAGACTCTGTCTCAAAAAAAAAAAAAAAAGTAAATTTGGATTATTTTAACTTATAACCACAAAATTTATATGATATCTTAAATCAATGTTGATTTGCATAAATACTTCCTATTTCAAAGCAAATAGGAAAATGAACTTTTCCTTTTCCTCCTGTACATGCTATATAGGAAGTCTCCAAGACTGCGCTTAGATTTAGTAAATTGCTAGGAAGACTCACAGGACTCAGTATATAGTCACACTCATGGTTATGATTTATTACAGTGAAAGAATACCAAGCACAATTAATAAAGATAAAAGGTACATAAGATGAAGTCAGGGGAAAATTAGGCATAAGCTTCCAAGGGTTTTCTCCCAGTGCAGTCTCACAGCAATTATTAATTTCCCAGCAATGAGATGTGACAACATAAGTGAAATGTTGCTGACCAGGGAAGCTCATTTAGAGACACAGTGCTCAGGATTTTTATTGGGGGTCTCTCACATAGGCATCCTCTGCCTAGTATGTGTCAAGATTCTACACTTTCAGAAGCAAAGCAGGTATAAGCAGCATAAAGCACACTGTTGGTATAAACAGTTGAAGCACAGTGAGCCGTTCTTAATCATTCTAGGAATGGGGGAAATCCTTCCAAAATTCTAGTTCCCAGATACCAGCCAAGAGCCAATTTTGTAAGTAGGCCTTTTTAATGATAGACAGTTGGACCTCCTGTATTAACTCTTTCCTGCACACATCCTATATATATGTTTATTTTTAATAGAAAGGAAAAAATGCCTCCTCTTTCAATGCTCTTGCCTGTAATAACTTTTTTTTTATTTTTACATGAGAGAAAGTAAAACCATGTAAACATTTGAATATGGAAAATAGATTGTTTTCTTGACAGTGCTGTAGTGAAAATGTAGCTATAGTAGATGTTCAATTAAATATATTAATTTTAATGATGCATTAAAATTTCACAAAATGAAAAAGATCCTTATGTCTTTGCAATCCTTAGCCCTCTTGTAGGTAGTGGTATTCTGTATTTTTATTATACTCTTGGCCCTGATACTTTATTCAAGAACAATTTAGATTTTGAAATATATTCTTTACTATATGAGTCTTAGAAATAGATGTTTAGGATAAGCTAGTACAATATCCTCTACTCTAGGCTGTGAAATGAATGGGCTATCTAGTGACATCATTTTTTCTGTCTTTTCATTTTTATGTTTAGAAAAGTGAACCTGTAAAAAGGGAGCAAGTATGTCAATATCTTAGTCATTCTGAAGCATTGTGGCATTCTTATATAGGGGATAACTTTGAATTTGGAAGGATTAACTGAGTGCCTAAAATTATGAGTACTGAAAAATATTAGGCTTACTTTGCATAATTTGATGCAATTTTGGACCAGTCACCAATTTCAAAATTAAGTGTCAACATAGAATTAAAAACTAATTTTACTATTAAGATATTTTAAGTATTTTCCATGAAATTATTTGGCTGACATTTGATTTAATCTTTTTTTTCTTAAGTAAAATAGTCATATACAATAATTGAAATCAACTGGCCATTATAAAATGTTATGCTTGAGCATTAAAATACTAGTCAGTTTCATTTGCTTATAGATACATCCTAATTCTTCAAATTGAAATAAGTATGTTTCATGATAATGGCAGTAATTTACATCTCATTGAACTGTTTATAAAACATTTTTTAACCCAAACATCAATGTTATTAAAAAGATAATCATTCTGCCATACTCAGATTAAACATTTATTATGAGAAAGTTGTTTTAAATGCCCTTATTTTAAGATATATGTAAATAAATTGGAATGAACATGAAAAAGAACAACATAATGATTAAAATCTAGAAAACCGGTCTTACAAAAAAATGTTAAAGGAATTAGGACTGTATTAGCTCTCTGGAAAAATGATTGAATGATAACTTAATAATGGCTTTTTATTACTTGAGCAGTTATTACAAGAAGAGTATAAATATTATCTTCCATCTATCTCTGCTTTTCCATCTACCTTTACCTAGAGCAAATTTAGAAGAAATGATACTTAAATGCAGCCTAAAAACAACAAATATTGAAATCTGCCTAACAACAACAACAAAGATGTTGTAGAATCAATAATAGTGGAAATCATGAATAAATCAAAGCTTTTGAATGAAGTGTACTTGATTCCTGGGTTTTGTTTTAATGGGGATTTCAATCACTGCATACATATATTCATATTCCTAGATTTCTGTTGTTGGGATGAAACAGATCTAATTTCCCAAATTTGGTCAATTAGCAAGCTCCTGGAATTTTAAGAGTTATTTTTTATTGGGTATTGTTTAAAAGGTTAGAATATTGAAGTTATAAAGAGTGATAATTAGCTTTTGTAAAGCAAAAAAGATGAAGTCCCAGTTACCTCAGCACCACATCGTTTGACATTTTAGTTTGGAAAGTTAGATATCATTTGTTACATATATTATACACATCTCATGTTGTGCCATAGCATTATTTCTTATGCAAGATTAATAAACTGTAATCACTAGAACAACAGAGCTTTGTTCCTGGGGTCATCAAGACATGACACTATGGTAGTCTTCTTTTATTTAATACTTATAATAGAATCCCTTGTGCCTTGGATAGTAGAGATGCAGTCTTTGTTTAAAATGATAATTGGACTAGATAACCTATTAAAATGCCTTCTAACTCAGCAAGTAAATTATGGATTAGTGTTTTCTGTATTGAATTTAATAATGGAGATATTATGATGTTCAGAACATCTGGGTCTCTAATAAGAAACTTTTAACCTTTTAATGTGAGAGTTTAGACTAGTTGATTTCCGTCATCCCTTCTAGTTTTAAATTTTATAATTCAACAGATTAAAGAGACAAGTGTCTCTCACTTTAAAAGACAGCAACAATCTATTTAGATCTATTGCAGGTTTGAATTTTAGTGTGAAATTCAGTCCAAATTAAGATTTTTACACTCTTATAACTGGTGACTGTTTCTGCAACGGAACTTACTATATCTGGGATATGACCAATTATTACTAATTGTAAGTAAAGAAACTAGATGTTGATTCTTATGAGAAAATTGAATTATGAATTTGGTGCATTATATGTTTTCCAGAGAACTAGGGAAGAGTGTAATTGAAGTAAAAACACATTATAGATATTAAAATATTCTCAGCTAGCTGTGGAAGGACTTCCATATTTTTTTAAGCTTCTTTTTAATTAGCACTAATCAGCATTAATGTTTAATGCTGAACAGTAGCAACAATGTTGGGTATTTAATATTTCTTAATGTGTGGATAACTAAGGCTCAGAGAGGTTAAATAATTTGCCAGGGTGTTCCTGATATTATATGATTGATAGAGCCAGAATTTCAAACTCAGAGTTACAATTTAAAACTCAGTTATGTTTCATTTAAAAATTATGTTCTTTTGATTCTCAAACTTAGTTGTTTTTGAGAATCATCTTGTAGCTTTTAGAAAACAACAGATGCCTGTTTCACTGACCATCAGTAGATCTTTCGGAGTATCCCAAGTATGTTTTAAAAGCTCCAGTAGTGATTCATATGAGCAGTCAGAAAATACTTTACATCAGCAATTCTCAGACTTCGGAGTGCATACACATTACCCAGGGTATCTTGTGAAAATGCTGATTCAGTTTCAGTAAGTCTGAGGAAGGGCCTGAGATTTTGCATTTCTGACAAGCTTCCAGGTGACTTAATTGCCTTAGGTCCCCTGCATCCACATTATGAATAACAATGAGCTATATTTTGTGATATTTGATTTATAATTTGAAACTTTTGGCTACAATTACTGTGACTGCTATAATGCATTCACATTTCCATAAGACATATAAGCAAGCTTTAACAGCCCCTCACTACATGCCCTTAGTTTTTACTCAAAGAGTTTTTCCTTAGTATATGCGAGTAGCAAGTTTTGAAGTAGTTAAGGTTTAAATCATTCAACTATAGGACTGTAATCACCTTCTATTAATTGATTTTGGAAATAGCAGAGTCCAGGTAAAGTCCTCGTTAGATGTGATCTTGCCAAATTTCTTGCATAATTATGTGTTTTGATAGTTTGATGAAAAGTTTATGTGAGAACTCAGCCTGGTAGGATCCATTTATTAGTCCTTTCCTGCAAGAAAGCAACTATATTAATTCAAGCTCTTAATCCTCGTGCTTGAATATTTTAAAGGAAAATGTACAGTATTTAGAGGAGGAGAAGGATTTTCACATTTAAATGTCTACCCTTTTCAGGTTCCCCAGCACCACCATTGCCATCTGTTATGTCTCCTAGCAGGGTTGCAGCTAGTCGACTGGCTCAACAAGGAAGTGATTTAATTGTTCCTGCAGGTATTCACTGCACGATTGGATACAACCCTTCTTGCTACTGCTGAAGCTAAACTAATTCACTCAGTTTCATAATCACTTGCTTTATATTCTTAGGGGTGTGTTGTTCTGGCTTTTTTGGTGATTGCTTATTAACAATAAGGGAAATAATATTTCTAGCCATAGCCTATCTTTCTGGCTTTTCAAAGCAATTAGGCTATATCTCAAACCTGAAATTTAATCCATTTTAAAATTAAAAATATTGTGAAATTTGATTTGTTTTAAATCACCCTTTCTTTGCTCTAGAAAACGTAGGTTTACTTATTTGATCCTAAACGCTCAGCTTTGCAGCTCTGCCCTCTGTTTTCAGTTAAACAAAAAAGGAAGCTTCAACAAATGGGTTGTTTATTTGGGGAATGGGTTAAATGGAAAAGGTTGTATCTTCTTATTTTCTCCTCAACTTACAATAGTTTGCAGATTGCAACAAAATACTGTGTAATTTGCCGGTTATACCCAGTGAAAAATACTTGAGAGAAATCAGTGTCTTCACTTTGCACTTTAATATTACTGGCCTGTAAAAACAAGGGAAAAACTGAACACATTTTTTATATGACATATTAACATTCACATTTTATTTCTATGGGAATTTTGTAGATTCTTAAATGTGTTTTCATCTTAAACAGTGTTCTCAATTTTAGACTGTGGTAAAGCTATGGTAAAGATTGATCTGGCGGTAGGAATAAATGGGAGAAGAAATTTTTGCCAACTCTAATTTTTTAAAACCATTTTTACAACATTTTCTTTTTCCCTTATTTCGTTGTTCTTTTTAAATTATTACAAAGTTTCCATCCCAAATCATTAGTAGCATAAATGTTGATGAAACATTTTTCTGCTATGAAAAATATTTTACTATTAGGAACTATATTGTTGTAGAGTTGCTTTCATGTCATAAATTCTTAATTGTTGGAACAGTACATTTTCAGGACTTTACACTACCTTTATTCATTATGGCTGTTTTGTGGAATTTTTTTTTTACTTCTTTTTGGTCTCTTGAGAAAAAGAGGTACAATGTAGGTCTTGTTTTATCCCAGTCTTTCATATTAGTGGTAAGAAATTTTAATGGTTACTTGAATTGAACTATTTAATAAAATTTGAATGATGTTTTCAAATCCTCCAAAATTATAGCAACATCCTATTGTTGTGCTGGTCTGTTTATTACAGTGAAGGGAGATCACCATGGGGAAATACATGGCCTTTTAAATTTTTTATTGACAAAGATAGTTCTTGTCAGGGTCATTAGATAATAAGATTAGTTGTGGACATTTTATTTTTCTTGAAGTAAACAGCAACTTACATAGGAAAGAAGGCTGATTGTAGCAGATTTTTTTTTTTTTTTAAGAAAACAGACAAACCACATGGCATTTGTGTTTAATAGCAAAAATGCTTTTTAAATGTTTGGGAAATTATTTTCAGTGATTTCAGGAAGTTCCAGTTCTTCGCTTTCTGGGAACCTTTTTATTTTTTAGATGCATAAGTAGTTTAATTTGAACAACATCAGTGTTTTGTTTTCTTTCCCTTTCTTTATCTGGATTGTGTTTTTATCTTTCGTTATGATCATGCAGGTGGCCAGAGAACACAGACAAAAAGTGGACCAGTTATTCTAGCAGATGAAATTAAAAATCCTGCAATGGAAAAGTTAGAGCTTGTTAGAAAGTGGAGTCTAAACACCTATAAGGTTTGTAATTTTTTAATGTTTCTACCCTAAATGGCTCTAAGAATTTTTATTTGTATGTTATTCAAATTATTATATTGCAAGTATGTGAATATAGAGGAGGGAATGATGCCATCTCAACATGGTAGAAATATAATTAGAATATTACTGATCTTTTTATGTAATTTAAAAAGTCAATACAAAAGAGTAAAAAAGGTACTAAAATGCTTGTTAACTGACATATTGTACATAATTGAAGAAGTGTAATGCCTTGGAATACATTTAGCTATTGAGCTGCTTAGAGATATATTTGACTGCCCTCATTTTTGATCCTTTATAGCAGCTAAAGGTCAAGAAAGGTATATTAGTTCTCCAAAGTTTGAAATTCTCTGATTAATGTAATTGCTAAGTATTAACTGTACAGGCAACACTAGACTGATTGCAAAAGAGTTAGATTCCTAAAATCTGTTAACATTGTTAGTTGCATTGCTTCAGAGTAATGGGTGATTGTTTTTCTTAGGCCTTCCATAACAAATAAGCAAATTAGTTAATTCATACTGTATTTGATGTATTACACATAACTCAAGCCCCAAATCCACTTAGTACCTTTGAATCATAACAGGGACAAGATAGTAGAATTCTTTGAATAATTAAGTGGATGAAAGCCCTAGCAACTCAGGTTAGAGTATCAGCAACAACTCTCTCTACATTCCTAAATGGGTTATGGGTCTGGTGGTTGATAAACCAGGAATTATCTGTAGTTTTACACAGAACAGATCTCTCTTATCTGTCTTCTCAAGAGTAATACAGAAGAGAATTTATTCTTTCAGTTAATGCATTTAAAATATAATCTGAAGTCCTCTGCAAAGTTACAGGTTTTCTTAAGATAGTAAAAGTGCCCTGAAACATGCTACATGAATCTTTCCAAAAATTATTTTGTTCGTGACAATGCAGAATCAGAAATGCTGATAGCAGTCTTCAAAAAGTTGTGCTTGCTTAAACTCTTCTCATTCAGGACATTCTGTTTAATCATTGCCCTCTCTGTTCTCACAGATACGAATTCTCTCATTCCATGTATTGTTTTGCCTTTGAATTTTCTTATTATAACAACAGTTCACCCAAATATTCACAAATTTCCACTCCATCTTCTTACTGATCCCACATATCCAGTCAGTCATTAAATCCTATGGATTCTGCCTCCTTAATGTTCTTATACTTTTCCCCCTTTTCTCTGTCTCATCCTTCACAGCCATAGTTCATGTCTTTATTACTTTCTCACATTACTGTAATAGCTTCTTAACAAATTCTCTTAGATCACATATTCTACTCTATCTAATGTTGTTTACTCTTGCTTAAAATCCTTTAGTTGATTTCCCCAGTGTCTTTGGAGTGGCACAAATCTGACCCCTATCTACCTTTCCAACATAATTTTCTGCTATTCTCTTCTATATATGAATCTCCATACATAGATTACCCAGAGACTTCCTAAACAATCTGTGCTTTCTCAAACTTCTGTAACTTTGTTCATGAGACTATATTTGCCTACTGCTTGGAATTCCCCTTCATTTTACTTGTTTATCTTTTATACCAGACTGAACTTCTTTTATTTATTATTTATTAAATTTGTCTATTCAACCCTTCCTCTATTCATGAAATTTACCTCTATTAATATTCTACATCCATACATTTTTAAGCTAATTCCTTCAAAGAATTCTGGCTTCTTGACTTTCAATGGATTATATTATATCTAGATTACTATGGAAAGTACCACATGCGAAATCTTGGTGTTGAAGTATGGGAATGAGTGACCCATCTCCTTTATCTTGTTACTGTTTCAGACGGTATTTCTTGCTGATGCTTTTCTCATTAAAATCACAATGAATTAGGCGTGGTGGCTCAAGCCTATAATCCCAGCATTTTGGGAGACCAAAGCTGGAAGATTGCTTGTGGCTATGAGTTCAAGACCAGCCTGGGATCAGGCGTGGTAGCTCACGCCTATAATCTTAGCACTCTGGGAGGCTAAGGCGGGAGGATTGCTTGAGGTAAGGAGTTTGAGACCAGCTTGAGCAAGAGCAAGACCCTGTCTCTACTAAAAAAAATAGAAAAAAAATTAGGTGGGCAACTAAAAGTAGAAAAATAATTAGCTGGGCCTAGTGGCATGCGCCTGTAGTCCCAGCTACTCGGGAGGCTGAGGCAAAGGCAGGAGGATCACTTGAGCCAAGGAGTTTGAGGTTGCTGTGAGCTAGGCTGATGCCACTGCACTCTAGCCTGGGTGACAGAGTGAAACTATCTCAGGGGGAAAAAAAAAAAAAAAGACCAGCCTGGGCAACATGGCGAAAGATACCCCTCAACCCCCATCCCACACCCACCCTAGTCTCTGTAAAAAAATTTAAAAATTAACCAGACATAGTCCCACTTGTAGTCCCTGCTACTCAGGAGGCTGAGGCAGGAGGATTGCTTGAGCCCAGGAGTTAGAGGCAAGCTATGATCAGGCTACTGTACTTCAGCATGGATGACAGAGGCCCTGTCTGTAAAAAAAAAAAAAAAAAATTAAATAAATTTTTTAAAAAAATCACAGTGTCTTCAGTTAAACTTTTCTCTTGATGTGATTTTCATCTCTTAGGAATGTTTGTATGTTTTTCCTAGTAATAGTTCTATCCTCTTGTAGTTTTGGTCTCTTACCTCTCCTATCATTTTCTATATAGTTTCTATATATAGTTAAGAATTTCTCTACTTTTTAAAAAAATAACTGCTTTGTAAAAAAAAATGTTTATAAAGATGTAGTCTTACTTGATGAGAATAAAAAACATGTTGAGAAATTTGTTTCAATTTTAAATAGTAAAATACACACTAAAAGCCCCAACTTAAGCATTATAAAAGGTATACATGTAAGAAAAGCATTTGTACCTTTTCAGTATTTTGAAATAAAAAATATGTATGAATGGCAAATTTATGTATATATTGACAAGGAAAAGTCTGCAGTTATTTTGTTCATAGAAAAGAAATGTTTGGGATATTAAGTATAGCATAATTTGATGTTTATTCAAAAAATACTACATATATGGTTATATATAATTAAATGAGCATCTAAAATGCCCCTCAGACTGCTAATGGTAGTGTTTTCTGCCATTTAGTGTGATTAAAGGAAGAGGAAATTTACCTTTTATTTCATGAGTTATTTTCATTTTTACAACAAACATAAATTCTATAACCAAAACTTTGAAAGATGTGATAGAGCAAATTTAAAAATTTTGAAAATTGCAGTACTTATTTACTCCTTTTTAAGAATATTTTTGATAACTTTTAATGATGTGGAACATATTAATGCCCCAGTTATTCTTAAAATGATTTTGATTTTCAACAAAAATTATTACTAGAAAACTTATTTCCATGTGCTTTGAAATTAGATACTTTTAAAAAATTATAGGTTTCTGTATCATTATTTCTAAGACAGAATAAAATAACAAAATGTAATACCATGCTATGTGGGCAAAAGTAAATGGAGAACTCAGAAACCTCTAATCTCTCTCTCTGTCTTCCTTCCCACCCCCTTTCTTCCCTTTTTTTCTCTCTCTCCTTTCTTTCTTCCCTTAATTCCTCCTTCACACACATATACACATTAAGCTATTTAAGGGGAAAGATAGAAGCGAAAGACCATTTAAAACCAATTAGAAAGTAAAATTTTGGTATTCTTATTATTCCTATGTTAAGTCTATTATTACTATTAAATGATGCCAAATATTTCTGTTGTTATAAATAATCTACCCATGTACCCTAAACTTGAAATATGATTATGTGAAAGTGTTCTTTTGGCAGTATGTAAGTTAGCTAGGTAAGTCTTAAAACTTCCTCTGATTAGTAATAGTTGTTAGACGTGTCTGATAAATTCACTGAGTCCTGATGAACTTCTAAGCGGGCTGACAGCTTTCAATTTGTTAGACTAGCATGAGCCAAAAAATGGTGTAGTCATATGCTGTAGCATTTATATTTTGAATTGCCGTATTGTTTTTTCTTTTGTTCTTTTTTTCCTTCCTAAATAAAGTGCATCTTTCTACTTTTAGTGTACTCGACAAATTATCTCCGAGAAGCTAGGCCGTGGCTCAAGAACTGTGGACCTTGAACTTGAAGCTCAGATTGATATATTAAGAGATAACAAGAAAAAATATGAAAATATTCTAAAATTGGCCCAGACATTGTCTACCCAGCTTTTCCAAATGGTGCATACCCAAAGGCAACTTGGAGATGCCTTTGCTGACCTGAGTTTGAAGTCATTAGAACTCCATGTAAGATTATTTTGAATAATTATCAGGGTTGGGAGAAAATGGTAATAGAAGTATTCTGAGGTAATTTGTTATGTTTATGATTTGCTGAACTCTTAATGAAAGTGGAATTCTGAGATGTTCTCTTAAGATATTTTATATAATATTTAAGAACTTTGCTTTTTATAAATTATTATATTTATATAAATCTAACTTTCATATGTTTCTTTCTCTTTGTTGCTTTTTAAATTTTGCCTTTTACCTCTTAATGAATATCAAAGGTAATAAGTATAGTTGTAATATGTTCTGTTAACTTTTTCTAGAAGTTGTAAAAATGTTTTTCTTGTCCTGTTCTATTTTCTGTAACGTTTATGTAGACTTCAGTGTGTAACTTAGCTTGTGGAAACTTAGTGCCAAATATCTTCTGCTGTCCTGCGTTTCGTTTTAGTTTTTACATACATTGATTGCTGTTCTTCTTATTCTTCTTATGTAATCCTATATCTGCCAATATTTGCAAATCAAGGTCTATAAAATTTTGAAGACTGGGTCCAGAGGAAAGAGTTACATAGACCTCTCTTAAATGAAAATACTTTTAGCATAATGAAGAATTTCACTTTCCTGCTATTTTTTGAATTGTTGAATACTGTATCACCTAGAAATTTAATTATAGCTATTGCACTAGCATTAAATTTGCATCTTTTAAGATTCTAATTAATAGTACATTATTTGTTTCAACTGAAAGTGAAAGGTAGTTTTATAACAAACTGGAGAATTCTCAAATGATACATCTTATAATATTATGTGATGAATTTTTTATTTGTCAGATGTGTTCCTGATTAATCTGTTAGTTAGTAAAACTTGGACTAGAAAGCTTTCACTGCTGAACATTTAGGGTTGATTCTTGCCATGTCTGAAGGAGTCATGTGTAAGATTTGCTGAGCCAAGATGCAGTTTATTCAGAGAGAATGAACTAAATCTGGTGTTGAGTGATCCTTTCTCAGCTGTGTGTCTAGCTAGACCCAAGCTTGGGAGTCAACTGGTCACTAAGTTTACAAAGAAATGTGTATCGTTAATATTTATACTTTGAAGAGATTCAGTCAAAACACAAAAAATTGCACTCTATTTTATGTCTGAAAGTTTTAGCCAATTGTTACCTAATTTGGTTGTGAAAGTTACAGTTTCTCTGATTAATAATCTGCTGTATTTTTGTTCTTAACAGCTGTGCTTATACTATAATAGAAACAAAATGTAGAAATGATAATATTCTTTCTAGTACAAAGTAGTTTAACTTTAAAAAATTGTTTAGATTTTAGCTATGCATCTGAGCTGATGACAATTTTGAAGATTATTAGACTTATTCAGTAGTTATACACCTAGATGTCATTTAGATTTTTATTTAAGATTGAAAGAAAAGAGAAAACTGCTATAGCTAGATTTCTAAACCAGGTATTTTCCCATTAGTGATATGTGTGAGTTTTCTTTAATTACATGTACTAATTTATTACTAGATAAGTTAAGGTGACTTCTTTGTTTTAGGAAGAATTTGGCTATAATGCAGATACCCAAAAGCTGCTGGCTAAAAATGGAGAGACTCTTCTTGGGGCCATTAACTTTTTCATTGCTAGTGTGAACACTTTGGTGAATAAAACAATTGAAGATACATTATTGACTGTGAAACAGTATGAAAGTGCCAGGTAAGGTGTAAATTCTGGCTATATTGTCTGTTTTACAGATGACACATAATTCAGTTAAGATTTGGTTGCAAACAACAGAAACCAACTCTGGCCAATATGGGCAGGGAAAAAATGTACTGGACAGTTATAGGATAGCCAACAGGCCTAAGAGAAAAGGAGGAGAGCAAAATTCTGGAAATAGGCAAGAACCAAAGCCAAGTAATACCTCAGAAGATCTAATTAGGACCCTCATGTTGAGTGGCTCTGGTGTGTGATGCTGTCATAGCTCATAACTACCATAAATAATTTCCAAAGGCTTCTGAATACTTGCTTCATTGCTTTGAGAATGTCCATTTGAGCCTTGGTCATCTGCCCAAACCCTGCTTTCTAGGGAATAGGGAGGTGGAAGATCCCAGCTCCAGCTTCCTTAGAAGAGGACAGGGCCCTGTGTCCTACCACATAGATACTAGATGATCCTCTATAATCTAGCCTAAATTACCTTTCATCCTTATTGTCACTGCTTCCACAACAGCCATACTTACTCTTTCAATTTCTCTCGAATGTACAAGTTCATTTTGCCTCCGTGATTTTGTTTGTTGTGAATACCAATGATCTTCCATTTATCCAGATTATAAGAAGCCTTTAAACCCTTTCCAATTTTGCCTTTTACATAAACATTTGCCTCACATTTTGTTGATACCTGTTTATAATATAGTGTTTTCATACATTCTGTTTCATATGTATGTATGTATATATAAAATTTCTTTATCTCATAATCATCCTGTTAGGTGAATAAAATACATATTAATAAATACTCATATATATCTAAAGAGTAGCAGATCCATGATAGCCTTTTTCAGGTTTTGATTACAGGCCCAATTTTTCCCCCATATGCCCTGGCACTTTTATTTAAATATCATTCTGGTCCCCTTTGGTTTTTTTTTTTTTTTTTTTTTTTTCCTCTGAACACTTGAATTCTTATTTTCTGTTAAACTTTTTATAGCATAGTTGAAGATAAACTTTACCTTTTAGAAGCATAACTTTATTTTTTGGCCTCTTGCCGTAGTTTAGTGATATGAGAAATACCTGTGAAAACCCAAATTCATCTGGTCTTTTTACAGTTAATTGCTTATTAAGTTTATATTTCCTTATACCTTAAGTACATAAAAGCCCAGATCACTTGGAAAAGTTAATTCCTGATTTTTTTACAAGAAGAGATGCTTCTGTCCCATGCTGTATGTGTAATTTTCTGTTTAATATTAACATATATGAGATTCTTACTGACTTGGAAATGAAGGTCAAGACAAAAAGCGTAGTTGTATGGTGGAGTAAAGGCTGAGTATCTATCAGTAAGGTATCCTTCCATGGGAATCCTAATAACATTCCCAGTAATTGTTACTCCAATCTCTATTTAAATATTTTCATGGACATTGTATTTTTCAAAGGATTGATTATGTATATAAATAAAAGTTTTCATTTATGTAAATTCAGTTTGGTTCTTTTTTAAATTTGTCTGTTCCATATTCATAATGTCCTAATGGATTCTTTTCCGTTTATTTCTTTAATCATTTTAAACATTCTTATTTTCTAGTTTTTCTGATTGTTTTAATACTTATGGTTTGTTTGTTTGTTTGTTTGTTGGTTTGTTTGTTTTGAGACAGAATCTCACTCTGTTGCCCAGGCTAGAGTGCCATGGCATTAGTGTAGTTCACAGCAACCTCAAACTTCTGGGCTCAAGAGATCCTCCTGCCTCAGCCTCTTGAGTAGCTGGGACTACAGGCATATGCCACCACACCCAGCTGTTTTTTTCTATTAATATTTTTAGTCATCTGGCTAACTTTTTTCTGTTTTTAGTAGAGACGGGGTCTCGCTCTTACTCAGGCTGGTCTTGAACTCCTAACCTCAAGCAATCCTCCCACCTTGCCCTCCCAGAGTGCTAGGATTACAGGTGTGAGCCACCATGTCTGGCCAAGTTTTAAAGATGAAAATTCTTTTGTTTTGTTCCAGAAGTACCCTTACCACCTCCCAGTTAAGAACTATGTGAATCTAGTTTGTTTCTCCACTTTGTAATTGTCCCCCTGTCCTAAGATATATTTTAATTAATTAACATGTAATATCTTTCTCTTCAGCTTTATTTCTAGCATGCTTTTAAAAATATTAACCCATATTAACAAAAGCCAGATTTATCAGATAAGTTGCTGTTCATACACAAAACACTTTATATTTAATTTGCAGAGGAGAAAAATAAGACTCTCGAGGTTAAATGGTTTGTTCACTTGTAGTCAGTTTAAAGCCAAAATGAGAACCCATTGGTTCTCTATCTTTTACACTTGATCAATAAGACTTAAGCTTAAACTGTATTAATCTAAAATTTTCATATCTAATTATATAAAATAGTTTTCACATCTTATAATGAAAAATCTAACTCATTAGATTGGGTATATAACTCATTAGATTGGGAAGTATAATGTGGTATAAGAGCTCAATTTATATATAATATGTATATAGGTTTATTTGGAACTTTTGAACAAAATTGTAAATCAAGTTATATGTACTTGGTAGCTGATTACTTAAAGAATCCCTTAGACAACCTCTGTGTGTGCTTTAAAAAGCAACAACAATAATCACCTCACCCCATAATTTATCCTTTTTAATTCAAATTACAATATATAATTTTACGCATTAAGTTTAGCATGGGGTTTGACTTTTCTGTTGTTTATGAAGTAACTGAAGAACTAGCTAGTTAATACCACTGAAACATTGCCTACTGAGGGATAATAGTCAAAAAGAATCCAAGATTAAAAGTTTCTCAGTAGCTGAATTTTCTTCTCTGTCAAAACCAGAATTTACTGACTTTAAGGCAAAGGTCATCTATTTGATCAGCGCAAAAAGTGGTAATTTAGGCAAATGCCCGGGTGGCCTTTTAATGCTCCCTATTATGCATTGTGTACAAGTATTTCCTAGCCCTCTGGTGCTTCATGTATAGAAAATCTTATAACAGCCCATTCAACACTTCTCCACAGCAGCACCAACAAGGGAGTCAATTGTGGTCAAGACTTTTCAGATGTGGACACCTGTTCTCTAGAAGTTTTACATAAGCCATAAAGTAATCATCACTAACTTTGTTGATATGGACTCAGTTCAGACTGGCAACCTTGAAGTGAAGAGTTGCATTTTGAAAAACTTAGTGAGCTTCTTATCTTGGTGGTAATGAACACTGTTAGAAAGCTCTTGTGGAAAATTTTACTTTGATACCATCTACAAATTCTGAATATAAAAATTAAGGAATATAAGGTCAGTATTATAACTTTGATTGTGTTTAAATTAATCACTGTTATTTAGAAATGTGCTCCAAGGTTACTGAAGGATGTTGGTCCTTACATTAAATCACCATGTTATTATTTATTTCAGTTCTACTTTTTTTTTTTTTTTTTGGTTTTGTTTGGGTTTCTTTTTTTTAAGAGACAGGGTCTGGCTCTGTAAGCCCAGGCTGGAGTGCAGTGGCACAGTCATTACTCGCTGCAACTTCAAACTCCTGAGCTCAAGCGACCCTCTTGCCTCAGCCTCTAGAGTAGCTAGGGTTACAGGTGCACATCACCATGCCCGGCTAATTTTTAAAAAAAAGTTTTCTGTAGAGACGAGGTCTCACTATATTGCCCAGGCTGGTCTTAAACTCCTGGCCTCAAGTGCTCCTTCTGCCTTGGCCTTCCAAAGTGCTGAGATTACAGGCATGAGCCACTGCTCCTGACCTATTTCTTATTATTCTTAATAAGTTTGCCTTTAGCTACCCTTCTTCTGTTAATAATTGGGCCATAATAATAAGCATCCTAAAGGTATTAGTTACTAGATATCCTTTGTGCTTTATTAATATATATAATGAAGTTTTTTGGAGGTTATCATTCCCATTAATTGATGAAAAACTGGTACACAAAGAGATCAAATGATTAGCTCAAGATGTTAGAGCCAGTGAAGGGCAGAGTGGTCATTCAGTTTGGCTACTAAACCTCTGGATTTAACTAACTTGTTATTATTACCAAGTGAGTCTTGCCTCCTAAATCTTTTCTGTCTCCTTAGCTCTACTACCTTTGTCTTGATTTAGTGACTCATTTCTCATATGTCCTTGGTCTTCTAATTGGTTTCCTTGCTTCTGATTTCTTAATCTTTTTACTCCAGTCCATCTGTTATCGTGCGGAGAGCAAGACAGACCACCAAGACTGAGCCAAATTTTGAGAATTATGAGTCTTTAATATCTGGGCCCAGCGACCACCCTCTGCACCGCTGTAGGCAGTTACAGAGAGCAGCCCAAAGCCAAAAGAAGCAGGGTCTTTTAAAGGCAAAAACCACATCCGGGAAAGTTATCTGGTTGAGCCAGCAGGGCTACAGAAGCTAAAGGCAGCATTAATCTCAGTCAAAAGTATATTCTACAACCTGTTCATCCTATTGTCTAGGTTAGAGTACGTGTCACTTCTTGTTATTTGGGTACATTAGGGACCCTTGAGCGTTTCAATGCTCCAGGGCGTCTGGGCTCTCTGTTCTAGCCATCATTTTATCTTATTGACAGCCCTGTGAACGTACTTTCCTCCCCTGCTGTGTGAATGTACCTTACTCCCCCTTCCCCCTTTATTCTATGCTTAAGCGTACTAACAGAAGCAAGATAGCAGGTTATTTTCCATGGCCCTTAACACATCCTCCATTCCTTATACTACCACTAGAGTCATCTTTCTATCCGGAACAATTAGAATCACGTCCCTTTCATGTCAGATCAGTGTTCAACAATGGCTTCCCATCACCTGTCATACTGGATTAAAGCTAAACCCTTTAGCATGGCCTGTAGGGCTGCTTAATCTCATCCTGCCTACCATATGACTTTCCTTCCATTATTGTGTTCCAACTTCAGATTCTAACACAACTGAATTAATTCCCAAACGTGTCATGGTATTTTATAAATTTATACCTTTGTCCATGTTACTGTCTTCCTGGAATATTCTACTAATTTCAATGTCCCAATCCACCCAATAAGCTTTTACCATCCTTCAAAATTTAATTATAGTATTTTAATTCTTTTCTGAGATATCTTTTCAGATCCTAATTAGATAATACTTCCACTTGATTTCCATTATATCTTACCCTCCTTCATGGTAGTTTCCATTATTTTGTTGTAATTGTTTACAAGGTCCTCTTCCTCTAGACTACAAGCATCTTGAGGATAAAGTTATTTGTTCATCTTTATAGCTCTACTTTCTAGCATAGTACCTGGAACATAGAGTGTGCTCACTTGATAATTGTTGAATGAACCATTGTATCTATCAGTGAATGAATGAATGATCCTGTTTTGGCCCTGAAAGATCAAGTTTCTTACATTCAGTACAAATTAAGAATAAATTAGTCTCAGTGAGAGGAACTGATATATTCTTTCTCTAGTCATATATACAGTATAGCTTATGTAATTTAAAGTATTCTTAATTCCCAGAATAGGAGATGTGAATCATACTATAGATGTATATATAAAGAGCTTTAATTTTAGGGCATAAGCTTTGTGATTCTGATTTTGATTAAATGGGAGGTCAGTTTGCTTCTGGGCTGAGCACTGAATAGTTGAGGCTGCTGGATAAGTCACTGTTTAACAAGCAAAGTAGTACTGTACTTACACAGGTCCTGTGGTAGAGGTATTATGAGGGGCTATGGGGGCATGATGGTGGGGAAACTAGTTCAGTTACTGGTGGGAGAATATTAGGGTGAGGCATCTTATGAAATACAAAGTGGTAAGTGCTCTATAATAGATGCCATTGTCACATTCTAAATACTGATGTTATAGAAATTCATCTAAAGTTGTATTGTCAAATAAATAGCCAATGTGTACGTTGCACACTTGAAATGTGGCTAGTCTGAATTGAGATGAAAATGTAAATAAAATACACAGTGGATTTCAAAGACTCAGTACCTACCTCCAAATGCAAAGTAGCTCATTAACTGTTTTTTTTACATTGATGACATGTTGCAATGATAATATTGAAATATATTGGGTAAAACAAAATATATTGTTAAAAAACAGGTGAAATTTTTATTGTTTTAATGTAGCTACTAGAAAATTTTAAATTACATGTGTTACTCACATTATATTTTTATTGTGACCTAGACTTACTTTGAGAACCACTGACCCTTTATTGACCCTTTTTCATTTGAGCATGCCATTCTGAAGTCTGCTATCTTTACCTGCTTTGCCTCATCAATATTAACCAATTCACATGGGGGATTGATCTATACCTCTGATCTTATTTTGACATCTACTTTTTTAAACTGGTTTTTAAATTTTGGAAATTTTACCTGTCAGTTGATACTTTATTTTTAAAGGAATAATTAATGAGATTAAGAAGCAGTTTCCCCCGTTCTTATATGAGTAGTTCTTTGTTTTTAAAGAAATATGATTTCAAAAGCATAGAGAATAGACATGTGAATTTTATATATTATTATATAGTATAAGACTGAATACTATGTATTTCTAACCCATCTCTTTAACATACTTCTCTGTTTTTGTAGTATACTTCATTTGTTCTCTCCTTTCCAGGATTGAATATGATGCATATCGCACTGATTTGGAAGAACTAAATCTTGGACCACGTGATGCAAACACTTTGCCAAAGATTGAGCAGTCACAGCATCTGTTTCAAGCACATAAGGAAAAATATGATAAAATGCGCAATGACGTTTCTATCAAATTGAAATTCCTAGAAGAAAATAAGGTACATTTATTCTTTACCTTCTGAGATCTTTCTGTGGACTTTAAAATAAAGTCACCTTAAAGAAAGATAAATAGAATTTTTTTTGTTTCTGTTAGTTCTCTTTTATGACAATTGCAAGAAGGAATTTCATTTATAATCAGTGTTTGAGTTTTTAAAAGTGTACAAAATATATTTACCTTTCTTTGGTAAAAGTCACCACCTCTACTATCCCAGTCTTTCACATGTAACAATTGGCAAAAAATACTTGATGCTCAGCCGTTGATCTTCAGATTGGTGTTGGTAGCAAGTGTTTTAAAAAGTTAAATAGTAATAGATTCCACTCTAAATATCTTGAAACCTTTCTATTCATAGTAGGTACAACTTTCAGGAAGAGAACCATGGCTTTCTGCCCAGTAACTGATAAATGAGAAACGGCTAAGATGTCCACTTAGGGCTGCAGTTAGCATAGTCTATAAGAAATAAGCCAAGAAATGAATTTTGCACATTGTTTTTATGTAATGTGAACACATCTAAGGACTAGATCAGTAGTGAGCACAGTACAACAGAATAGCTCAGTGCTGTGAGATGGGTCTCACCATTACACATTGTTAGTCCCTCTGGTGCCTTTCACATCCTCTGAAGTCATCAGAGGTCTTCAATCATACTTTTTTTCAATTACCCCTCTTAAAAATATTTTTCAGTTCTCCCAGGAAGCAGTAATGTATATCATCTCCATAATATCTAAGAGCTTTTTGTTAAATTACTATCTGTGTGTTGATAACTTACTATTTTCTTTAACATTTCCTTAGAAACTGTTATGGCTACCATAAAACCTACAGAATAATACACTTCTTTGGGATCTACCAAGTCCAGCGCTAACACTCACTTTTTAAGCTAATTGTGGGTGAAAATTACTCACCAGAGAACAGGGCAGTAAAAGAAACTCAGCAGAGTTGTCAGTCACATTGCCCAGCATCATTCAAACAAGAGCACAACCCAGTCTTTTGGCATTCATTAACTGAGAACAGAAGATTGCATTCGTTTTAGTCACATATATATATATCAGTTATACTGTTTGAGATTTTGATGGATATGAATATACCAATATTTAGATATAGACATTGTATATTTTAAATATAAAAATATTTTGACATTCTGCCCTATCATCACTATACAGTGTAGTGCTAAAGGAGGTATGCTGGAGGAATATACATGTTGGATAGAGAAATAGACTAACAGTGAAACAAGATTCACATGCTTTAAAGGAAGAGAAAATCAAAGGTAATTGGAAGCCAGATTGTACTGAGCCTTAACCACATAAAGACTTTGACTTGTGGCCTTGCAAGGGATGTACCCTAAGCACGGAAGAAAGGAGCCACCTTCATGGCCAGCCAGGTCATCTCTATAAATTTTCCATGTCATTCAGATGGGTCTTACTTCAAACTTTATCATATAGGCATTGAAGAATTTTTAAAGTTGGGAGTGACAGGGAAAAAAGTGTGATTTAGAAAGACTCTTCAGTCACCGTAGTTTAAAGGGAGAAAGTAAGTAGCAGCACAGAAACCAGTAAGGAATCTTTTATAGCCAAATGAAATGACTAAGAGCCTGAATTAGGGTTATTGCAATAATAGTAGAAAAGAAAGAATATGGTGGTTTTAAGGCTGCATGACAGGGATTGGAAAATCAAAATAGGAAGCTGGTTTGGCTTGAAGAGGGTAAAGGTGAGGGATGGGAATTTTTTCTATTTGACCCAGTGTTTAGTTTGAGATGATGACAAAATATTCAAGTGAAAACAACTGGTAAGAAGTTTCTGTGTGTTTGGAGTTTGGATGAACAGGGTCAAGGCATCAGTTAAAAGTTTGGAAGTCATTACTTTGAGAATAATATTGTCATTATCACATCTTCTCTTCTTTTTTACTATATATAAAATAAAAATAGAAAATTGCTTCTATTTTCAAGGATTTCATGTTCTTAGATGATATCTTAGTCCATTTAGGCTTCTATAACAAAATACCATAAACTAGGTAGCATATAAACAAGAGAGAATTATTTCTTATAGTTCTGGAGGCTAGAACGTCCAAGATCAAGGGACTAGCAGATTTGGTGTCTGGTGAGGGCCTGCTTTCAGACTCACAGATGGCTCCTTCTTGCTGTGTCCTCACACGGTGGAAGGGGGAGGGGTCCCTCTCTGGCCTTTTGTATAAGGGCAGTATTCCTATCCAGGAGGACTCTACCCATGGCCTAATCACCTCCCAAAAGCCCTACCTCCTAATACTATCACAGTGGGAGTGAAGATTTTAACATAGGAATTTAGAGAGGGACACAAACATTCAGATCATAGCAGATGGCCTAGAGACAATCTTTGTTTTTGGCTTTCCACTGTTGTCATCAAGCTAAATTTCAAGTTGAACTCAGTAATCAGCTATATCTAAAATATAATCTATAAAAAAGCTTTGGTCTTTTTTTTTTTTTAATTTAACTTCAGAACTATAAAGAGGTAGGAGGATTCTAAAAAATAAATAAAATTTTTAAAAAACCGTAAAGAGTTTGGTCTATTGTTTTAAGTAAACTGCTATTTAGGTGACAATGTAGATCCATGAGAGAACTTTCGGGGTTTTTTGTTGAGCAACTTTTACACTTTCCTGTTATTTTTAATAGCTTTAAAAAAAGGAGGAAAAATAAGCCTTTAGCCTAGGAACTGTCTGTCATTGCTGTTTGCTTTCTTGGCAATTTGAAATGTCTCAAATCTGGGAGGTGTTTTAGTTCCTTTGTTAAACTACAACTTTTCTCTTTCCCTTTTTCCCTTTTTCCTTGCCTTTCCGACAGGGTCTCACTATGTTGCCCAGGCTATATTCGAACTCCTGGGCTCACGCAATCCTCCCACCTTACCCTCCAAGTAGCTGAGACTAGATAGAGGCTTACCATCACACGCTGCTCCTCTTCTATTTCTTAATAGGAAGAACTAAAACATCAATAAATATGCTGGTTTGTAATCTGATAATATCCTAAAGACTACTGCAGTATATAGACCTGTTTTTGCAGCTTTTTTCTGTCCCCGCACTCTCCCCCAGCTTTGTATTGGTTCTCATATCATGACTTTTGGAGTGTCTTTGCATAGTAATGCTCCATTTCTAAAATGAGAGGCCAGATAACCAAGCAACTAGAATAGTACATAAAGTAAAAGCAAACAGTCCTTGAGTGTAGGATTAAAAGCCAGTCCTGTGACTGTAGTAATAAGTTTTAGTGTTTAGTGTTTTTGTTCCTTCTTAGAACTTTTTTTTTTTTAAGGCAGATAAGGAATTAGGTTCTAAGCTGTATTTTATAAATTGAAGTGTTTATATGTACTTAATCTAGCCTTCTTTTCCTCTGGTAAAACAAAGAGGAAAGGTGTATAAAATACACATATTTGTACATATGTGAGTGATAAATGCATTTATCTGTATTTGTCATTTACCCTTAATGAAAAACTTATGCTCTTCAACTATAGTCTGTATTTTCTCTCTCCACTTCATGATATGGTATATTTGCCTTTAACCTGAACAATCCTTATTTGACTCTGTCTCTCCTTTGTTAACCAAACCACATTGAGTTGCATAAGGCATAGACTCTTCTAATGGTTCTCCTTTCAGTATTTCTCCCTTTTGAGACCTTTAAATAATGTAACTTGATCTATTTTATGACTTAAGGCCGTTTGTTTAACCGTTATTATTCTTTTCAAGGTTCAAAACAAAACACAGGCTACTTTCATAATGAGAAAGAAAATAGACATTTCTCCTGCTTTGCGGACTTTGTGAGAGTAGCTATCACGCCTTCTTTTACAGCCCTCTTGATGCCTAGCTATGGTACTCAGCATATAGACGGATTCAGCAAATGGGTGTTTGCGTTCTTCCCAGAATGAGAGGTACACTGCAGGGATTGGAAGGAGGTAGAAGTGAATGAGAGTCAACTAGGAGGGGATAGAAGCCTGAATCCTAATTACCTCACTCTTTGCTTTAGTGAAGGCAAAGCATATTCTCTCAGAAATGCTTCTCTTGTCTTCAGTGTTTACTGTTTGCATGGAAAGGGGAAGCAGAACATTAGGGGAAAATGTATAGATCAATGCAAACAACTCAGAGTTTTTTTTAGAATAACTTTTTATATGGCTTGGAACTATATAGAATGTGAAAGAATAAGTTAAGATTAATTTTTCCCTTTAGACCACTATAATTGGAAATGGTAAATTGCATTTCAGGGCTATGAATATATTGGGTTTGGGGGCTGAATGTATCAAAAGATTCAACAGAGCAGTTTCAGGTATAATTATAAGAAGTAAGGATTTTATTCTTATTTTAAAAAGTATAAAATACATTCTTTAAAGTAATTTCAAGCTATAACCATTAAATGCAGGTTTATTTCATTGTTATTTTATATTTTAGTGACTTAAGGGATGACAAAGGGGTCAGGAAAAGATGAACCAGACTTGGGATCTACCCTGGACACATAATATAGTTATTTTATTTAAAAAAATTTTTTTCTTAAAAATCATTGTCATTATGAATCTTAGGTTGATGTAAAAACTGTTGTTTTTCACTCACACAGTATTTCGTATATAATCATAATACAATAACATTCCTGTATTTTAGGATTTCTTTTCTAATACATTACAAACTTATTTCATACATACCTTATGAATTTAACTTTTCAGAGAAAAATTCAGTGAACTAAAGTAATGGGGCAGGAGAAAGAAGGAAATAAACAGAGAATAAAAACCTAGAGTGAAGTAAACATACTCATGTAGTATGACACAGCTATATGCATATACACACATACACATATACAGATAGTTGTGATAACTCTGACTTTATGCAAATACATGCTGTCATAGGAAGTGCTCCAAGCCTTGTACTTTTGTGTAACAATACACTAAAGATTTGCAAAAGCTTGGAGGGCAAAGATATACTTTGCTACTAAAGCTTCTCTTCGAGAGGAAAAAAATACAAACCTCTGAATTTAACAAATGGATAATTGTTGCTGAAGTTTAAAGAGCATTTTAATCATTACCTCAAAATTGAACGCTTTTCCCCCATTGTCAAAAGAAAAGAACCCTAACTTTGCAGCAGTCCCCAACCTTTTTGGCACCAGGGACTGGTTTCATGGAAGACAATTTATGACTTAAATCTGTAAGTGCAGCAGACAACTGGGAAGTGAACTAGTGGTGTTGGTCATACAAAAAAAACTGCCTTTCAACACTGTGCCAAATATTACCTACATTTGGATCCTGTGAATCATTCCCTTATCCATGCAACTTTACTTCCAGACTTAGTTCCTGCATATATTTCATTATGTGATTTGATATAATTTTGTTACTGCTCTTTTCATTCATTTACCAAACATTTATCAAGTGTATACTGTGTGCCAGGAAGTGTTCTGCATATTGATGATACCCAGTGAAAAAAGTTAAAGCAAATTTCACTCTCAAAAAGCTTATAGCCTAGTAAGAGAAACAACATTAGTCAAATCACACCAAAAATATAGATATATATAAAATTTTGGCTGTGACTGGTACTCTCAAAGAGAAGTACTTGTCAGGAGTGGTTGAGGAAGGCTTCAAAGAAGAAGTGATACGGAACATTAACAAGGTAAAGTGAGAAACAGAGAATATTCCAGGAAGAGAGAACAGCATATATAACTACCCTGTGGCAGGAGAGGGTGTGGCATGTTCAAAGAATGGATGTGACTGGAGCCAGCGTGGTCAGAAGATAAAGCCACTGCACTCTAGCCCTGGTGAAAGAGCTAGACCTTGTCCCTAAAAAAATTTTTTAAAAAAAGGAATTATAATCATATTTTCTTGTGTTTGTGTAAAGTAAAACTGGAAGGATTAATTAATAAAAAATCAGTTACCTAGAAGAGGAACAGGCTAGATAGAGACAGTAGAGAAGTGAAAATACAACCTCTCATTGTATACTTTTTATATCCTTGTAGATGTCTTGCCTATTCAAAAAATACAATATCTTTTTTAAAAAGGAAGCATAGCTAGAAAATGTTTTTAAAGAGTATGCCTTATCTTTTTTTCCAGAATGAGGCGCAAAATAGATTTCTATTTTCCAAACATAGAGCCTATAATTTTGCTCTTAGCTTAAAATCAAATGATCAGTTCTGTGTTGGAGAGCATAGAAAAACAGATCACTTAGTAGGACATGAGTTCCCTACATCATTCTTAAATGACAGATTAGAAACTGTGTTACAGTGCCTGCCATTTATATAAGAAAATTTTTCGTATATGGCGCAATGTTTGCTGCTTTTAGTGGTTTGTCTTCTGGATCACTTAAAAAATTTTTCTAAACTCATATGGAGGAGGAAAAATTTCCTTGTGGTTTGATTGCCTCCTTTATCTCTTTAGAAATGAGGCAGAAATGAACTATCTTTATATAAACCATACAGCCTAAAAGAACTGTAAGTTGCAGATTGATTTTGAAATTAAACTCATCCAAGCCACACCTGTGCAGAATCCATCCGGGTAATTTTATTTTAAACTAAAATTTCTGATTATTATGAATATATAATGTACATCATAATCAAGTTAATTTTAGTTATCAAAGGGTGAGTAGGGATGAGAGTCTGAGTAGGTCCCAGGGAGAGACACACCTAGCTAACCAGTTCATATAGTTTCTTTGTCAGCTATGCTAAGATTTCTGGCATGGCAATTTTTGTGAAGGAGGGGTATTTCTGTACACAAGATTTAAAAGCTTTCCTGGAAGGATAGCTTTATAATCATGAATTACCATTTTTAAGTACTGTTTTTGACTTGGTTCTTTTTTCTGATAACTTTTTGGTCAGAAACTATCAATTTATTTATTTGCAGGGGAGGGTTGGAGTGTCATCATTCCACTGTATATGTTAGAGGGAAGGAGATAGTCCCTTTTGCTTTGAATGAAAAGGATTCACTTATAAAAATATACTTCTTAACCATTATTGCTGTGATATACCTGTTCTGTAAAATGGTTGATACCTCTATACTTGACAGATCCACATGTCACTTATTTTGCCAGCCTTGGGTATTACCCAAGTTGGTTTGCCAGGTTTTCTGATAAAGGTGAGTTTGTGAGTGATCGATGTGGGATTTGAACAGATCACTAATAATCTGCATTGGTTGTGGTGTTGGGGGTGCTGGTGTTATGTCTGTGGCATTGCTGTACTTTTTTATTTCTTACAAGCAGTTTCAGTCTCTTCAGTTTGCTTAAATGTAAAACCTTTAATTAGTATTTGTGAGTAAAATTTCAGAAGGCACTAGCAGTGTTTAAGAATTTGGCTTTGCAATGTTCTTTTTAACCTTTCCTTGAAATTTGCTCTGTAATGACTCAGCAATTTCATGTTGACCATGTAGTCCTCTGTGACTCATCTATACTTTGCTTTGTTTGATTAAAAATATCATTTGATAACTAGCTTTTTTTTCTCTATTCCTCTTAAACTTAATAACATCCTGATTTTCTATGCTTCTTTCTTCCCTTAAATTTCCAAAAGATACTTTTTTTAAAACTTCATTAAGTTTTTAAGGGGCTTATTTGGGGCTGCTATTATGCCTAATCCTAAAGACATATTGCATAATATAAAGGTATTATGACAAAATCCCTACTGACAAGCAACTTATACTCTAATGGAGCACATTTAAATAAAATCTATTATATATAAAATATTGAGCATGAGGAAGAAATACAGAATTTGATGAAGAAAAATGTTAGTGTGGAAGCAGAGTACCTGCTGTACTAGGTAGCAGTTTGACGTGAGCAGGATCACACAAGAATAGATATTGTATGTAGGTAGAAAAGGGTCAGAAACTTGAAAAAACTCTAGATCATATGTTTAAATGATTTGTAAACTTTTGTTAAATTTTCTGTTCTCTGCTTAAAGCAGTGCATAGTATCAATCAGGTTGTTTAAAAAGAAAAGTAATGGTGGTTTTATCATAACAAATTTTGGTAAAGTTTTTCCATTAAGTTTATAAATAGTTATTAAGTGCCTTAGGATCAGAATTTTGTAAATTGTATAAGGGATTGAGTTCTTAAATTTTTAAACAAGTTAGTTTTCCAAGATTTATGCATTGTCATACTTGTGAAGGAAAACTATTTTGTGAGTATAAAGATGAGTGTGGGTGGGCCATTGATTTGACTTATAAGTTCATATTGCCCAGTGTCCAAAGGCCAGTGAGGCTAGGGTCTGCTGACCTCTGTGGTGACTTCACTATCCACTCGTGGCCCCATTTTGCCACTTAGCAGGTAGCTCCACCAGATCTGGATACCTGAGCTTTCTGTTCCTTGTTACCTAAATATGGAACTTAGTGAATGCCCTCCCCACCAAACACCTGCCTACATATTTCTCACTTTTTTCTGGGTTTCTTGTGGATTTTGTGAGTACCTGAAGGGACAGGGACTTATTCTGAACTTGAGATTGGGGATGGGGGTAAAGATGCAGTAGAAATTGGGGATGGGTAAAGAAGAAAAGCATTGGTGGGATTTCTTCCTTGTTCTGTTGCCTGTAGCCGCCTGTGTCAATTCTGTATGTTTTTGCCCTCATGTCTGTACTTGTGGACTTCTGTGTGGTTTTGTGAAAGTGCATCCAGTGCTTACAAGCCCATGATTGTCAAACTTCTCTGTTAGGTTAATGATCATCTCCCAACTTTTTTAAAAAAAATAACCTTTATATCTCTCACTTAATTGATGGAAATACCCAATTTCTGAACTACTCTTTTGTACCTAAATTAATTTCGCAGTAGGAGCTTGGATGGTAATTTATGATACTTCATTTTCTCTAGCAACTTGAAAGCTAGTGATTCCCTAACCCTTCCCATTCTCCCTTCCTCTCTTCCTCCTTTCCTTTCTTCCCATAGTGCCCAGGCCTTTCTCCAGTTAAAGCACATACCGTACTGTGTTGTGATTGCCTGCTAGTTTGTTTTGCCCCAGAGGTAAGCTCCATGGAAGAGCATTGCCTTCCTACCTTGAGTATTGAGTTAGTCGATGGACACTGATCTTTGAGTACTGTAATCTACAAATGGGGGAAGCTTGCTATAAGGATTTTGTTCATTATAATATCTGTATCTATATAATCTTTGATCTAGATGATCATATATCAGTGTACAGATGATGATGCTGGGGTTCAAAGGGGTTAAGTGACTTGCCCAAAGTATCACAGCCAGACCAGGATTTAAATCTAGAGTTCTGACTCCAGAGCCCTGCTTTTAGTTAGATACAGTGCTATTAATATAATGCTGCTTAACATAAGGTTCTTAAGACAGCAGAGAGAGAAGATGAAAAGATAACCTTGGAAAACAGAAGCCATTTTGATCACATCTAAACCTGGAGCTTTTTGGAAGGGAGGGAGTTGACACTGTAAAATCATAAACAGAAAAAGGCAATGGACGGTTTTTGCTAAGGGTAAGAAAATGTCTCACCCTTAGCAAAAATTTTAGCATTCAGAATTTTAATGTACCATTAAATAAAGAATTATAGGACATTACCACAATTTTGTGACTTACTGTTACTGAATCTATAGATGATGTTTCATCAGTTATCTTTTCAGAACAGAGAACTGCCTTTTTTTCCTTCTGTAGGACTCTTTCTTTTAACCTTCTACTTGTTAGTGATTTGTTGAAACCTATCCCAGTGAGTCAGAAAAATAAAATCTGTCTTCCCTCCCCCACTTGTAGCTCATATTTGTCTTTCCTTCTCTCACTGCCTTCCCAATGCCCACACCCATATTGTTGATAGTGTTTCTCTTTCTCAACTGATAGTTGCTTTGACATGACAGGCATTTCCAAAGCTTTTGCGAACTAATAATGTTCCACAAATCTGATAAGAGGCCAAGACAGATTTATTTTCCTGCTTATTATTCTTCTGGTCTCTTACTAGGAAAAGGTCTGTGATGGACAGGGAAAGCATATAATTGTACACTTTTAAATAGTTGAGGGTAATGAAAGGCGTTAATACTTTACATATTAGTGGTTGGGGATTCCTTACTAGAGAATGATTTTGTTCTCTTTTCTTCGCATATTTAATCCAAGCTACTGTCCCAGTATTTTTGTACAATTAATGTGAACTCCTATTTTATAGAATTAGTGGAAGAACCAATAACTACTTTGAAGAACTTAACAATTATAAAATATTAAAAAATAATATCTTTTATTTTAACGAGAAATGGATTTTTAAAAAAAATAATTCAGTGCTTCTGAATAAGAAGGTATGTAATCTAAATTTGATTTAGAAAAAAGTACATTTGGTAGGAATAACATGCTTTTTATATGGTTTTGATGCCTACAAAGTAATGCTTATCTTTAGGTTTTTCAGTTAGTAACTTTGTAAATGGTATTTATCTTCTACTGATACATGTTGTGTAGGCAAGAGAAACTTTTCAGTGTAATCTACTTGGCATCATCTGTGGGTCCTATTCTCTTAAATTTCTCTTAAACCCCAGCTTGTCTCTCTGCCTTAGTAGTCAGTGTTGGAGTTTGTTTTGCCCTTTAACAATTAAAGTATTGTATTATATGTTTAGGTCATTCAACAGATGTTGCTATAGTGGTTTTGCTTATATCTAATCTGGGTTACTCATTGTTTGGCAGATCTTTATGAAAGTTCTTCTTAAGTGAGTTCACAATGATTGAGTGTATTTCTAAGTTACTGTAATTGTTTCTGATGTTAGGTTTTGAAAATTTGTCAAATTTGTCATCATCCCATTTCTGCCTATAATTGTTACTTCTATCTTCTTTTGCTTCTATTTCAAATCTCTGCTTTTCTGTCATATTTTATATTTTAAAATCTTTTCTAATTTAAGACATAAATAGTTCAATAAAGACTTTTTCTTGCTCTGTAAATATGGAAAGATTATATGAAAGTTTAATGTTGTATTGTTCTTCATACTTTTATTTCTTTCATCTGTTCCAACCTTTGAGTTAGATTCTTGTCCCAAGAATGTTTAAGTCGGCCGGGTGTTGTGGCTCACACCTGTGATCCTAACACTCTGGGAGGCTAAGGCGGGAGGATTGCTTGAGGTCAGGAGTTCGAGGCGAGCCTGAGCAAGAGCGAGACCCCCATCTCTACTAAAAATAGAAAGAAATTATCTGGGCAACTAAAAAAATAGAAAAAAATAACAAGGCATGGTGACACATGCCTGTAGTCCTAGCTACTCAGGAGGCTGAGGCAGGAGGATTACTTAAGCCCAGGAGTTTGAGGTTGCTGTGAGCTAAGCTGAAGCCACAGCACTCTAGCCCAGGCAACAGAGTGAGACTCTGTCTCAAAAAAAAAAAAAAAAAAAGAAAAAATGTGTAAGTGCAACTTCAGAGATAAAATTAGGAATGAGGTTAAAGTGTATCTTTTCTACACTACTACTCTTCCCTTAAGTGCTCTGCTGCCCTTTTTTGGTTTGTTTCGAACTTTGTTTAAAAGCTTTCTAAAATGTTTATAGAAGCAGGTTAGAATAAAGGAAAGAGCATGAATCAGTCTTGGAATAAGACATTCCTTAATTCCCCACATCCCAGCCCATCTACCTCCCAGTTGTCCAGCCTTAGACAATTTAACTTTCTGAGTCTATTTTTGTTGTTGTTGTTGTTCATTTGTTTTTTGTTAACTGTACCATGGAGATAATAAAGACTGTACAGAGTAGATGTAAGGGTAACATACTATCTGTCATGTAGAGAAGGTACATCCCAAAAGTTAGCATTACCCTACCCTAGTCCACCAAAAATACTTGGCTCTTTCTTTGATTCCGTATGCTCATTATTTCTCATACAGCTTAAATATGGAAGGAAGTTATGAAAGTATAATGACCCTGAAATATTTCCTGGACATTTTGGCTTTTTGTCCTTTCTCCTAAAAGTAGAGTTTGAACTTCACACCACCTCACTCTGGTTTCTCAAATAACCAACTCTATTTGAGAAACCAGAATCTTTCCCAGATTGACCTTTACGAGGTCAAATAGCCTAGTAGAGTAAACCTGATAAACCAAGTAAACCAAATAAAATAAAATAATACTTTTATGTTCTGTTGAAACTACTTAGTGACACAGCACAATCATTATCAAAATGGCAAAAATTCGTTATTTTAAAAATTGCATTGCAGCTCTTTTTCTAATACTACTTAATCTCTTTTATTGGTAGTGACTTCTATTTACTTAATAACCAAAACATCCTGAGGATTCTCTGTAGCATATCAGTCAGAATGGCACTGAGGACATTATATGAATGTGTATCATAGTGCGCAAATAAGTTCATCAAAAATAGGCATAAAAGCAAAATAGTCTTAAGTTTTGAATTCATTTAGTTTAAAAAATATATTCATATTGAGGACTGGTTTGTTTATTTTTGATTGGATAAAAGTCAACATACTATTCTTATTTAAATTTGTATCTGATTTTGAAAATATACTACCAAAACTAAACTTATACTAGGTTATAATAATCAAGCTATTAGAAAAATGAAATAAAGTATCTGTTTTGGTATAAGACAACATGAAAACAATTAGCTTGTGAGAAAAAAATAACTTCTGATATTAAATTGAGATGCAGTTTTGTACTTTATTTCCATTTAGAGTTCATTTTGCTTTTGGTTTGTTTTTACATTATAGTTGCAAAGCTGTGAATGTTCCAAGGCTCCCTGTATACCAGGGAACAGATCTGGTGTGTATGTATACTTTAAAAGCCTTTACACATCAATCTTCTAATAATTACTGGGAGAATGTTTTTGTGAATATGGGTACCATATCATTTTGTTGTGAAAACTAGAATTCAATCTAAAAAGCATCCTCTTCCTTGATTTCCCATGGATTAAGTTTCATTTTGGGTTGGGGGACCATTTTAAATACAGCTAATGTACCTAGTTTGAGGCTGTGTTAGTGAACCAGCAAGTCTTCCTCAGCTACGAGGCGGAACTGTCTCTATGTTTAGTTTGTGAACTACCTCAGAGGGTGGGGAAAGAAACTGACTTGTGTTGACATTTGCAGGCTTAGCTAAGAATGTTCTGATGCCCTTCCCACTTTCTTTCTGACTCTAACTTTTTAGACTGTTATAACAGCTTTCTACAGTCCCAGTACATGAATTAAATCCCATGTTCTGCTTTTATTCTCTCCTCTAATTCTAAAATATTGGGAATTATTAATAAAATTCAAATCAAATTTTTTTTGACTCAAAGAGCAGTAAAGTAACTAATTAGAACATATTTGTGAAAATTAGACTTTTCACACTAGAAATACAACAGCCCCTTAGTTGCTCTATAATTTTGGGAACCAAGGATCTCAAAATAGGAAAACAAGGTAATTTGGCCAAATAATACTAGTAGAGCTAGGTGGAAAATTACTTTGTGGCTTCTATAGTTACTAGCGTGAAAGCCTTAAAATAGGGAAAAGTTTCCTTCTAAATTTTATATAAATGAAATCAGTTCATACTCTTTTTTTCCAAGTTTCTTTCACCTAACACAATGTTTTTGCAATTCATTCATGTTGCATGCATCAGTTATTCAGTTCTTTTTATTGCTGAGTAATATTCCATTGTATGGAAATAACTACAATTTATTTATCTGTTCATCTGTTGACAGACATTTGGGTTGTTTTCAGTTTTAAGCTCGTACAAGTAAAAATACTACAAACGTTCATATACAAGTCTTTGTGTGGACAAATGCTTTCATTCCTCTGGGGTAAATACCTAGGAGTGGAATAGTTGGGTATATAGTAGGAACATTTAGTTTAAATTTTTAAGAAACTGACAAACTTTTCCAAGATGCTTGTACCATTTTACATTTCCATCAATTGTGTACAAAATTTAGTTGTTCTGCATCCTCACCAATGGGCAGTCCTTTTAATTTTACCCGTATTAGTGGATGTGTAGTAGCATCTCATTGTGGTTTTAGTTTGGATTTTTCTAACAACTAGAGATGTTGAACGTCTTGTGTTTATTTGCCATCTGTATATTTTCCTTGGTGAAATGTCTGTTCAGATCTTTTGCCCATTTTTTGGTTAGGTTTGTCATCTTCTTACTCAATTGTAAGAATTCTTTATTCTAGAATCAAGTTCTTTGGTACATGTTTTGTAAATATTTTCTCCCAATATATGGCTTATCTTTTCATTTTTATAGCAGCATCTTTTGAAGAGAAAAATGTTTTATAGTTGATGAAGTCCAGTTTATTGATTTTTTAAAAAATAATTTATGCTTTGTGTATACTATTTAAAACTCTTTGCCAAGCGATTTTTCCTCTGTTTTCTTCATAAGTTTTATTGCTTTAGCCCTGGCATTTAGGCCTATGATCCATTTTGATTTAAATTTTGTATATATTTTGCGATATAAGGGTCAAGGTTCATTTTTTTTTTTTTTTTTTACTTAATCCTTGAATCACTTTTCAGTGTACCCACCCTTGATGAGTTTAGTCATGTGGCTTTAAATATCATCTGTATATTGATGACTCCCAAATTACAACTCCAGCCCAGACTGCTGTTAAGAAAGGTATCTCAAACTTGTCCAAAATTGAATTCTTGAGATCTACCTGCCATACACTTTCACAGTGTTTGCCATTTCAGTATATGGCAACTTTATTCTTTCAGTTACTTAGGGCAAAAATCTTGGCATCATCTTTAACTGTTTTTCTGTGATACCTCACATCTTCATCTGTCATCATATTTCATTGGCTTCTATTCTATTCAGAATACTTGCTGTCTCCTCTGTGATGACCCTAGTCCGAGCTACCATTATCTCACTCAGTTTATTGCTGTAACATTCTAACAGGTCTCCCTACTTTCACCCTTGCATGAAGTCAGATATTGTCATTTTTCTGCTAAGAACCTTCAAGCTTCTCTGAGTGGCTTTTCATCTTACTCAGAGAAGAAGCCGCAGTCTCTTTAATGATATCTAAGGTCCTGCCATCTAGCCCCCTCTAACTTGTCTGACCACATCTCCTGCCAGACCCTTACTCTGCTCCGGTCACACTGGCCTTGCTGCTTCTCAAACATACCAAGCACACTGCTCACCGCAGGACCTGTGTCCTCACTGTTTCCTCTGTCTGGAATTTTTTTCTTCCAGATTTCTTAAAGCTTATTCCCTTACTTCCTTAGATCTTTATTCAGCTGTCACCTCAGTGAGACCTCTTCTAGCCTTCCTATTTAAATTGTAGCCCCTTACTCCCTTACTCATATACAACCTCTCATATCCCCGTTGCTGCTGCTTTATTTTATTTTATTTTATTTTTTAGAGACTGAGTCTTACTCTGTCACCACTCAAGTGCTCCTCTTGTCTCAGCCTTCTAAGTTGCTGGGAGTAAAGGTGCATGCCACCACGCCCAGCTAGTTTTTCTGTTTTTAGTAGAGTCAGGGTCTTGCTCTTGCTCAGGCTGGTCTCAAATTCCTGAGCTCAAGCAATCCTCCTGCCTTGGCCTCCAGAGTGCTAGGATTACAGGCGTGAGCCACCCTGCTTGGCCTCCAATGCTGCTTTATTTTTCTCTGTAACATGTATCACCATCTAACATTCTATAATACTTTACTTATGTTGTTTCTCTTTCTTCCCTCAATAGAATATGAACTTCTTGAGATCAGAGATATTTGTCTTTTTTGTTGATTGCTTGCATTCACAGCCCTTAGAGTAGTGCCTTACATGTATAACAGATCCTCTGTAATATTTATTAAATGAATGAATGTAAGTAACATTTTAGGTGTTTTTTTCCTCTGAATGTAAAGTGGGGATATCTGCAGTTTATTAGAACGTTGTGAACAGTGCAGGTCCTCAGCAAAGTTATGATACAGATAGACTTTATCTTTCATAACCTTTCCCTTTTTTAGTAATTAAAAAATGTTAAATATATTCAAAAGAATGTTAAATATACAGACAAAATTTGAAGAGTAACAAAAAACAGGAAAAAATAGCAACCATGTTCCCACCCCGCAAGGTAAGAAATAAAACATCACTAACACTTTTGAAGCCACCTTTCCTTCATTCTCTCTCCTCTCCCTCTGTAACGCCTGTTCTGAATTTATGTCTGTTCCTATTGGTTTTCTAGTTTTACCACATATGAATATATCATTGCGTTATATATGTTTTCAAACTTTATGTAAATGGAATCTTACTGTGGGTGTTCCTCTGTGGCTTGCTTTGATTTGCTCCTGATTTGTGTTCCTGAGATTCATCCATGTTGATGCATGTAGCTGCACTTCATTTCTTTTAACTCCTATAAAGTATCCCCATTACTGAAGAGACCACAGTTTATCCATATTCCTGAAAATACAAATTTGGGGTGATGTTCTTATTTTTTTAATGCTAAAAACAGTGCTGCCATGAACATAACTGTACATGTCTCATGGAACACAGATGCAAATTTTTCTAGGGTAGATTCTGAGAAGTTAAAATGCTATTCCATAGAGTATATGTATCTTTCATTTTACTAGTTAATGCCAAATTGTTTTCAAAAGCACTTGTACAAATTTATACACCAGTCAGCAATATGTATGAGTTTTTATTATTTTAAGTTTTCCTGATGTGGAGGGTATAAAATAGTATCCTGTGTTAGTTTTAATTTGCATTTTCCTATATCCTAATGAGGCTCGATATCTTCTCAGATGTAATTGGCCATTCCTGTTTTCCTCCTCTGTGAAATGTTTATCCTTGTTATTTGCTCTTTTTTAATTGGGTTGTTTTGGGTTTGTGGGAATTCTTCACTTCTTCTAGATACATATCCTTTGCCAGGTACATATAATGCAGATACCTTTTCCCAGCATGTAGCTTATCTTTTCACTATCTTTTGATGAATAGAAATTCTGAGTTTTAATGTAGTTTATCAGTGTTTTCTTCATAATTTATTTTTTGTCCTTATGTAAGAAATTCTTTTGTATCTAACATTATCTGGGACCTTTCTGCTCTCTGTCAAAGCATTTTCCCCTTGGAGTTGTCCTTTGACCCATTCCTGACAACCTGTTCTCCAGAAGAGATCTGAAACTGAGTCACAATGGCAGAGGCAACTGAGAGCAGCAGTTTTAGAAAACATTTTCAGAAATGGCTAAGGAGAACGTGTGTGTGTGTAATCTAGTGAATACAGATGTGCCACATATAAAATTTTATATCTTATTTTTTCACTCGGCATATTTCATATTTTACATCATTAAAATTATTAAAGTTCAATTTTAATGAATATTGCATTGGATGGGTAAATCAGAATGTATTTTATACTTTCTTGTTGAACATTTTACAGTTATAAGTAAAACCTCAGGAAACAATTCATAAATCTTTGGATGTTTTGCTTATTTCTTTAAGAAAGATTCATAGAGGTAGTGTTACTTGGTTAAAACGGACTCTTGATACCATTAGAAGTAATGAGCAGTTAAAAACAACTGAGAGTCATATGAACTTTAAGTAAATTGACTTTCTGGGCAACACTTGCTGCTACTTGCTTCATTCTTTACAAAGAAAGGCAGTATTTAAAAATATCCAGCCTACTTGGTTTTACATAAAGCTTAACCTTAATAATGTCCATACTTGGTATATAGCATGTATTGTGTAGTAATTATATATAATTTTCCCTCACATGATTTTAAATATACTTAGTTTGAGGGGGAATTTAGTGATATTTTTAATTAATGCTGTTAATAATGTTTGAAAAATGGTTAACAGAGTATATATTTAGCACCTTAAACTGACTTATTCCCTTTAGGGTAATTAAAAAGTTATCAGAGGCTCAGTGACCCTGCAAGGGTCAGCATGTGGGAAATACTTTGTCATTATTAAAACAGCTTTCTTGAGGAGAGATATACTATTTAATTAAGGGATGTAATAAATCACCTTCTGTTTCATTGTCTTTGGTGTTAATGCGTGATCTTGTAACTCTGCCCTGTCCACAGGTTAAAGTATTGCACAATCAGCTGGTCCTTTTCCACAATGCCATTGCCGCTTACTTTGCTGGGAATCAGAAGCAACTTGAACAGACACTTAAACAGTTCCATATCAAATTGAAAACCCCTGGAGTGGATGCCCCATCTTGGCTTGAGGAACAGTAAAATCACACCTGGATAAAAAAGAAAGTCACATTGTTATATTTCAAAACAAACCTAGTAAGAATTAAGCAGAATTGAGGGAAGTGGGGAGGGTGACAACCATTGTAGTGATTCTTGCACAAACAGCTTTAATTTTCCCTTTTTCATACTTTAACAATTGAACTGTTTGATGGGAAGATGGGTGGTTTTAATGTAAACATAGTTTCTATAATCTGAACACAATAATTTCCCTTTTTGAGAAATCCTTTTGTATTGTGAGGGTTGATGGCTATTTCTGTAGTTTGAAGACATCTAATATAGATTTGCACTGACAAGATAAAAATTCAAGGTTTTTTGGTCCCAGAAATGAGGGCCAGTTGTAACTTTTCCAAAGGGAGGTTTACATGATTTGTATCAACATCAGATATTTTATATATGAATATATTAAACATCTTTAAGAGATTATTTTCATGTATTGTCCTAAAGAAAAAAGAGACTATTTTGCAGAGTAAAATGATATGGTGTTCCTGCAGCGTCCACACAGAGGCAGCAGCTCTAATGAATGACTGATTAGTTTGTGGAGTTGTGGCAAATACCTTTTTAAAAATGAATCTGTACCATTGTAATTTTGTTTAGACTTTTTTTTAAAGACACAGAAATCACAGTGTCATTTCTGTGATTAAGCTTATGAATTAGCATCACCCAAAGTCATTGGCAGTTACGTTTGTAATTTCTTTTGATTCATAATGAAACCTGCTTAAGAGAATTTTTTTTCACAGGTGGACTTGGGAATGGAAATTCTTGATGGTTTCTAGAGTAGAAATCTGTGCTTAGAAAGCTAGTTTTTGGGTAAATTCCGTTTTGATAGAAGTGAATGCCTAGACAGCTTTTACTGACTTCCATATGTAACAGTACCGTTTAAGCCTTAAATCACAGATATGTGCCTTCTCAGATACAGTAATTCTTGTTCTACCAATGTACATAATCCATAAAGAACCCCTTTCAGATAATGTTTGATTCGTCTGTTCCTTCCTTGGAAAGGAGCACTGTGTATAAACGTTGGGTTCCTTTGTACGTGTTAAACCATATTTGAGGTTTATGGTAAAATCAACTTTGAGTTTGCTGCTTGGTTTTTCTTGATACCTTTTTGAAGAATGGGAAAACAGAGTTGGGGACAGTGTGCTGCTACCAGGAAGAAAGAGGATTGAAAAGGCCAGTACTGAGGTAGTTGCTCAGCACTGTTGGTTTTGTGTTAAGTGGTTGCCCTGTCCACTGTCTGGTTCTATCAGTAATGAATCCCTTTTAAATGTAAAGTTCCTTTGATTTTTGTCATAATTAATATTTTGAGAGATATCTCTTCATCTGCTTGTTTCTTGTGTTGAAATGAAGTACTTAAAATTACCGTTAAACATGAACTTTGTGGACTGTAAGATTTTTTATATATGTTCAAATGCCTTTTAGCGAGCTTTTTAATTAATATGCCTGTTTTGAGTGCTTAATACAATGTAATGTGATTGTAAATCATAAACCTATTTTAAATCATTCCTTCCTGTATATTTGTACTCTGAGAGAGCCTTATTTTATTCTTCCAGCAGAAATACTACTTGTGATAGTTCATTTACATTCCCCAGAATGTGCCTCTGGTGTGAATTTTGTATTCTTATTAAAAGTGTTTGCTGCAGTACATTGTTTCTCTGCCTCTTCAGAGTTTAAAGTAAGCAGTAACTAACTGGAAATTCTGAGAACATAATGATATAATTTGTCTTTTCTGAACTTTAAAAACAACAAAAAATGGTGCTTCTGTCATTTGTAATTGTTCTAGCTCAGTAAGTTATTTTTTTTCCTGAATCTGTATCTCTTTTGAGGGCTGAACATGTCCAGTCTTACCACATTTCAATAACAATTGTAGTGGCTAAGGAGCTAGCTGGTCTCATGGATTGATGATTTTTTAGAGTAAATTAAAAATATCAGTGATTCTGGGTAATGGGTACATGTGAGAAAAAAGTTAACATATTACACAGTGGTACATTTACTTTGTTAGGAAAGTAATCTATGTTCATTGTAGAAAAGAATTAGAAGAAAATTTCAAAAACTAGAAGATAATTAAGTACCTTTCCAAGTGAATAAGTACTGCATGGAAGCACCTAACACCCCTGAAGTTGGATATATTAGTTACCAATTTTTTATATTATAATCTCTGGCTTGAATATCCATTAACATACCTGCCTTCATCTTTACACTGCTTTATATATAATCTCTTTAAGAGATTCTTTTTCATGTATCGTCTTAAAGAAGAAAACTATTGCCTTATTCCCTTATAGTCCAAGAAGTGGAAATTGGCCCTGAAGGTATATACACACTTTTAAGACTGTTATATATTGCCTGTTTGCTTTCCAGAAAGAGTGTGCCAGTTTACACCTCCAAGAGCATACACTTGTACCTGTTTAGTATATTTTTAAAGCTAGTACTGTATACTTTAAATGAAATAATGCACAGAATCTGCAGGACATCACTTTATAAATGTTTTAGGTGAAAAGGGAAAAACTGTCAAGAAGACAAAGGCTGAATAATCAGGATTTGGAGATCTTGGGGATGTGGAGTGTTGGTGGGGGAGGGATGGATGGATGGAAATAGCGGACTCTTCTCTCATTAAATAGAATTTATTCAAAAAAAAAATGCACTGAAGAGCTAGTCTGTGAAATTGAACTCTTCGTCCCAGTGCTTCCAAACCTTAGGGTCCAGGAAGGACCTGGTCTTTCGGAAGCAATTTAGCTGAAATCTAGACTTTAAGAAGCATCTTTATGTATTCAAAACACACTGATAATGTTGAAGCATATCCCACAGAATGTGAAACTAGAAGATTCCTTAGAGATTATGTAACATGCTTTTTTTTTTTTTTTAACACATGAAGATCCAAGGCTTCAAAATATATTAAACTGACTTAGCCAACCTCCATCTCCAAATGTAATGCCAGGTAAGTATTTGCAACTAAATGCATGAATTTCCCTTTAAAACCTGTCATTTCATTTGCATGATTAAATCAATGTGGCAAAAGTGTCACAATTATTCTAAATTTAAGTACAATGTATATTAAATATCTTCTTCATTGAAAAAATAATCCAACCCCAAGTGGATTCATATTAAGTACATTGCAAGGTATATAAGATGTTTATTCTTTCTATTTACTGATTTTTAACTTGTAGTATTCTGCCAGAGAAATCGTGTGAGCCTGAAAAGTGCTCTATAACGTAAAATTATGTATACTGAAAAAAATTAAAGATAAATTTCTTCTAATCATGGGACTGTTATTTGGAAAAATAATATATCTATCTCGAAATGTACCCAGTCTCCTTTAGTTTTCACTGGCGATGACCATAGGTATGAAAAATAAATTGGCTAAGTTGCTAGTACAGTGCAAAATTCATGTATAATTTGTGCTAATTTTCATGAAGTACTACATAAATACCTGCATTTTGTAATAATCCTACATCTTTTGCTAGTAGTTCTTTTTTTGAACCTTTCTTTCAGTTTCCTAGGAGAGTTGAGACCACCTGAAATCCTTCATCACTCAATTCTAACCAAATTTAGGCATTTAAAAAAATCTGATTCTCTTTTAAGATTAGAAATTTTTATATTGGTTAAAACTATCCAGTTGTGAGTAGGCTATTTTCTGATCAAAAGTCCAGTTATATTTTGCATAGTTCAAAACTTTTCCAAGGTCACAGTTCCTTCACTATTTTTACAATATAGTAAGGCGTACTAAAATAGAAGGACAATGTAAACAACTTTCCTCTTTTGAGGACTTTCATTAAGTTCTGTTCCATGTTCCCACTTGAAGGTTTCCTGCTCAACAGGTTTCCTGGCATAAATGGGCCTTTATAACAAATTGCCAAGTAGTCCTTTTAATGTACAGGAAACTATGAAGTTCAGCTTTGTTTTTGTGAAATTAAGGTTGACTCTTGGTAGTTTATGTATGTTAAGTGAGAACTGTTAGTGTGATGTTAACTCTGATTTGAAAAAAGTAGACTATCAATATGATGAAGGGAGAATAGACCCTGTCTGAGAACCATAACTCTATTTTTGTGCAGTGAATTGATTAGTATGCTTTCCGAACTGAGAATTCCAATGACACTTTTACAAATGACAATTTTCAAAAAAACCAAAACCACAATGTGTTTTGTTAGGGCTCAAGCTAGGCCCAAACATATTCCATCAAAGATAGTGAGGTTTCTGCAACTGCAGTTCATCATGAATTGTTAATTCATCAGGAAGATGTAAATGGAACAAGATACCATTTTGTTGATCTTAAAAATAACTTTCCATGAGGCGGGGCGCGGTGGCTCATGCCTGTAATCCTAGCACTCTGAGAGGTCAAGGCAGGCGGATTGCTCAAGGTCAGGAGTTCGAAACCGAGACCCCGTCTCTACTATAAATAGAAAGAAATTAATTGGCCAACTAAAAATATATAGAAAAAAATTAGCCAGGCATGGTGGCGCATGCCTGTAGTCCCAGCCACTTGGGAGGCTGAGGCAGAAGGATTTTGCCCAGGAGTTTGAGGTTGCTGTGAGCTAGGCTGACGTCACGGCACTCACTCTAGCCCGGGCAGCAGAGTTGAGACTCTGTCTCAAAAAAATAAATAAATAAATAAAAATAACTTTCCATGGCTTAGACTTTCATACTGCTTTTGGTACAGATGTATTTATTCATATAAATAAGGTGAAATGTATACCTGGCTGGCATGGGACACATAGGGAAAAAAATGTTAACTATATAAATCTTCACTGTATCTTAGAGCTTTAATTATTAAAGTTCTAAAGAAAAACTCTCACTGTAAAAGACTTCTTTTTTTTTTTTTTTTTTTTTGTGAGTAGAGGGCATTATGGAGCAGAGAGAGGGAAGGTAACTTTAATCCTGTTTGCCTTCATGAAAAGTTTTATAATTATAGCCAGACATGGACCTGTAGTACCAACTACAGTTCCGAGGCTGAGGCAGGAGGATCGCTTGAGCCCAGAAGCTCTAGTCCAGCCTGGGCAACATAGCAAGACCCTATCTCTTAAAAAGTTTTAAAATTATGAAGTTTTTGGAATAATGAATATTATTTATACGTGTATGTGTGTTACTTTACCTTTATTCTCCCCTCCCCCCACCACCAATGATTTCTGATTCTACATTAGGAAGCTTTTCATGAAAAACTACCTAAAGTTTCAGGCAGATAATTATACTTCTTTCCTTTGAGGAATATATACTTACTGTGGCTAGACACTAATCTTTTGAGAAAGGCACAGTGTAGGCTGTTTTATTCACCCTGTATCCTCAACTCCTTGCATAGTTCTTAGTTTAAAGGAGCTATGTATAAAAATGTGTTCAGTTTTTTAATTCAAATACAGAAACGTATTCAGTGGTTGCACTGCTATTTCATTTGAGTTATAAAAGAGGCAGAATACTTATAATTCATTCTAAATTATTGTTGGGATGTTACCTAAGGTACTGGGATGTTTACAGAAGAGTGGCCAGTTTTAAAAACTGTAGAAAGAGTGGCAGAATTAGAAAATTATGTTGCAGCCCTCACTAAACTGATTGATTCACACAGGATCACCAATGGATGCTAAAATCATCAGGTGAAAGATAGAAAGAAAACAGAATATTTCCGTAATACCAAAGCATGGCTACATATCGCTCAATTTGGAAGAGGGAAAAGTTCCATTAATAAGAAGAGATTTGTGCCCACCATCTAACTCATGTGATCAAATTTAGCATCACTAATAACCTGGTAATCATATGCCTCAGATATAATATGATATAAATTATGCAACATCACTTATGAGATATTTCTGCTAGAATTGTTCAACCCGAATCTAATCAAGTCTTTTGCCTTATTTAATTCCCGTGTACAGAAAATACAGGGGACTAAGGAAGAAGTTAAATGATACCAAGAGGAATAAATTGAACAAATCTAGAATTTGAGACATTCTATAAGATAATTGGCTTGATCTCTTCAAAAAATCACGAAAGAAAAATTTAGAAATACTCATAAAACAAAAGACTTGGAATCACAATTCAAAAAATTAGCTATAGAGCTGGGTGTAATGGCTCACACCTACAATCCCAGCACTTTGGAAAGTCAGTGGCAGTAGGAACCCTTGAGGCCAGGAATTCAAGACCAGCCTGGGTAACATAAGTCCCAGTCTCCACAAAAAAAAATTTTAAATTGGTCAGGCATGGTGGTACAGGCCTGTAGTCTCAGCTATTCCAGAAACTGAGGCAGGAGGATCACTTGAGCCCAGGAATTCATTGTTACAGTGAGCGATGATCGTACCGCTGCGCTCCAACCTGGGCAAAAGAGTGGGACTCTGTCTCTAAAAAATAACAATAATAATAAAAATAAAAGAGCTACTCGAAGACATTTGGGGAACAATTGAGTAATTTGAATATTTGATGCTATGAGGGACTTTTGAAAATTTTTTTAGGTATGATATTATACTGTGGTGATGTAGGGGAATAGCTAGCTTTATTAGGAGATGTATGCCTAAAGAACTTAAAGTCAGAGTGGCATGATGTCTACAATTTACTTTAAAAGGGTTTAGCAAAAATACATACATTCATATATACTCACCTATATGGAGAGAAAGCTGCCTTAAAATAAATATGGCCAAATGTTAGCAATTGAAATGGGTGATTATGTGGGGTTTCATAGTACTATTCTTTTAATTTTTCTTTTTTAAAAAAATTTTTCACAATAAAAATTTAATTTAAAATAATAAAAAATAGAATATATTAATACATATAATTTTAAAAGATACCTGGTCCCAAAAGGCAGTAAGAAGATCCCACTAATTCTTTCCTCTTGCCCCAGGATTGCAATCAAGTTGTTTTTGATATAGACAATGACATCACTTGTAGATACCAAAATCTCTCCTCTAGCATGCGAAAGAAATTGATTTGTATTTGGAAACATAGAAATTCAAGCTAAGTGTAAAGTTGAAACGTTTTCTATTTGTCAGTAAAGAGTAGAGAAGAAAGGCCAGGTGCGGTGGCTCACGCCTATAATCCTAGCACTCTGGGAGGCCGAGGCAGGCGGATTGCTCAAGGTCAGGAGTTCAAATTCAGCCTGAGCAAGAGCGAGACCCGTCTCTACTATAAAATAGAAAGAAATTAATTGGCCAACTAAAAATATATGTAAAAAATAAGCCAGGCATGGTGGCGCATGCCGGTGGTCCCAGCTACTCAGGAGGCTGAGGCAGAAGGATTGCTTGAGCCCAGGAGTTTGAGGTTGCTGTGAGCTAGGCTGACGCCACGGCGCTCACTCTAGCCCGGGCAACAGAGTGAGACTCTGTCTCAAAAAAAAAAAAAAAAGAGCAGAGAAGAAAAAACAGTGAAAAAAGCAGAAATAGTTTGGGATATGAAATTAGTTAGAAAAAAGATTCTATGTAGGAAAATATGCATTCACTAAACTAGACTTTTTTCCTCTTGTGTTTCTCTCCTCAATTCATTCCCAAAGTGATGCCTTCTAAATAGCTATTTGAAAGTATAAGGGAATTTAAGTCCAAAAATAAAATACTAACTTTAGTTTAATAAGGATGATTTCTTTTCTCAATTTTTTCCCTCTTCTCATAAATGATCGTATATTATTCTGTACTACTGTAGATTTCTTAAAACATGGTTGTTTATGATTTATTTACTGTAACAACTTAAGACTGCTTAAAATAAATATTTGTACATTGGTAATTTTTTTTCTTTTTTTTTCTTTTTTCTTTTTTTTTTTTTTTTGAGACAGAGTCTCACTCTGTTGCCCAGGATAGAGTGCCATGACATCAGCCTAGCTCCCAGCAGCCTCACACTCCTGGGCTCAAGCAATCCTTCTGCCTCAGCTTCCCAAGTAGCTGGGACTACAGGCATGCGCCACCATGCCCGGCTAATTTTTTTTTATATTTTTTAGTAGTTTGGCTAATTTCTTTCTATTTTTAGTAGAAAGGGGTAGAGACAGGGTCTCACTGTTGCTCAGGCTTGTCTCAAACTCCTGACCTCGAGTGATCCTCCCACCTCAGCCTCCCAGAGTGCTAGGATTACGCATGAACCACCCATGCCCGGCCTACATTGGTAATTTTTAATAATGATTGTTTCCAATCTAAAAGATTTAGTGAGACGGCCAAGTTTTCCCTAATTCGCCCTTCTTAAACTAATAAAATAGCTTAACGCTTTAAAGTGCCCCCCAAATAAATAAAGGATGTTTACATTGTTCTCAAATTCCCCTTTTCCCATCCCCCTTACCCCTTTCTCAGATAAGAACAAGAAAAATACTATGGGTTAAAATTTTCTGACTAGTTCATATCAATAATGGAAGTAGCAAAAAGCTCAGACAATGTTTTGAGGATCGAGTTTTAACCATGGCAATGGTTACTATATAATCACTGGTACTATCAAGTGAATTTAAAAAAAAAATGTGTAAGTTTCAATGGTCGAGTATTTGCTGAATGACTGGTCAGCTTACCCTTGTTGACTTTCATCACCTGATTCCACTAACACCCTGAAGAGGTTCAGATAATTCCTGATGGAGGCACTAACAATTTCTTCTTAGACTGGTGTTGGCCACTTGAAGACAGAATTTTAATTCGTCCTTTCGATTTCCTCTGGTATAGTCTTTTAAAAAATTATCTGAAGGTCTTTATTTTTTCAAAATTGTATTTCTTTGAAAAGGCTCAGCATACTTTATTTATGAAGTTTAGTTAAGATTTTCCTCCGATTATGCCAGCCATAAAATAAGAGAAATTAGAAATTGCAAATGAACAGCTCCAAATCTGATAATTTTGTGTGTGTGTGTGTGTGTGTGTGTGTGTGTGTGTGTGTGTATATTATAGGAGACCTTGCCTAAACTCACAAGGGAATGTAAAGTATTAAAGCTTCAGAGCAGGCTCTGGCCCTAACTTGCCCCTTTGTCCTTTAATAAAAAGTACAATGACATATAAGAGGTTTGTTGTCTTCCAAGTTTTCAAGGTTTTTTGAGTCAGTATTTGTGCTCATGACTAGAGCAATGAAAACATGTCTTTTTTTTCCCCAAAACACAAGTAGCTTCAGTCCAAGCCACTCTAGACTTCCTTGCCAGTGACCTCAACACTGACCTTCATTTATTCTAGGAAGAACCCTGCCTGTTTAGTCCTTTTAGCTCATTTTATGTGAATTCCTATTCACTAGTAGTGAACTGGGACTATCTAATTCATTAAGGAAAACTTCATGATTAATTTAATTTTGAGTTTGCTGACTTTTCATTATATGAAAAGTGATTATAATATCATTTTTCCTTACGGTGGCTTCTTCAGAATCTTACACACCTAGCTTATGGAAACAGTTCAGCCCAAGCAGTGACAGAGCCAGACAATTGTCTTACCAAGGCCATACTTAGTTTCTCCTTGTTTAAAATCAGGAAACCCCAGCTCTTTGTGTAGCCCTAAAAGAACGGGAAGATCCAAGCTACATGCTTCAATTCTCAATCCTCTTTGCCTGATCACTTTACCAAATTTCAGAAGAAAGAACTCAATCCCCATCACTCTTCTCCCCAAACCATGTCAAAGCTGGAATTGTTTTTCAGTCCAATGCTGGGCTGCGTTGCTCTGGGTCAAGCGTCAGCATGTCTTCTGAAATGTTTCACTTACCTGGCCTGTGCAAGTCTACGTTTCTTCAGTTTGCCATAAAATGTCATGATACCTGGCTGCTCTCTTCATGTGCTCTTACATCTTAACTCACTGGGACTATCAAGTGAGTTTTAAAAAAATGTGTAAGTTTAAACAGTCATGAGTATTTGCTGAATGACTGGTCAGCTTTCCCTTGTTGACTTTTATCACCTGATTCCACTAACGCCCTGCAGAGGGCCAGGCTTCAATGAGCTTGAATCTGGTGGATTCCTTTCTGGAGCATAGAAGCCTCTGGAAGGCAAGAACTGTTTTGAACATTCTTGTAGCCCTTCCTGTGCTTTGCACATAAAAGACACTCAATTGTTTTCAATAATGATGATTAGCATTGCTGGGACCTTTAGTGACCATGGGCCCATTGATGTCATTTTCTGGTGATGGGGATCACAAGTTGAGGTGGCAGACACGTCGGCTACCAACAACTGTCAGAGCCTTTGGGTAACAGTGAAGAAGACAGCCTTGCCCTGAAACTTTGGTTTAATGGGGGAGAAAGTCTGTACAAATCATAGGAGTGAATGGTGTGGGGGAAGGAGGGACCAGTTTGGAGAACATACTATTAGTGGTTGAGTATGGAAGCAGCCAGCCTTCTGCTCCAGACTGGAATGTCTTGATTCTGCGCATGCATGTGTGTTGTCGGAGAAGGATGCGTTTTACCACCATACCATAGCAGCTCAGTGCAGATGGTCCTATTCATGTTGTCAAACTAAACCTCCCATGAATCTTAAGTATAGTACAATAATATTTATTTGTAGGCTTTGACTCTTAACACCTTTTTTCCCTCCCAGTCAATCCAACATAGAATGCCTGATTCCTTTTTACCTAGTGGCACTAGAATATATTTGGACAGTTGAAGTGGCAGAATTCATGTGAAGCTTCTAGGTCATTAGGGGAAAATTATTGGTTAGAACATTTAGTAATTTAATATATGATCTTAGTTTTGATTTGGAAGTCAGGCTAACTGCTGTCATTTTTGAGAAGGAAAAGAAATTAATAATTAGTTAACCTAGATGTTCAACTGTGTGGATTATAACTTACAGGCACACAGGGACTGGGGTGCATGGGTATTTCAAGGTCACCCAGGGGAGATTTAGAATCTACAAAAATGGCTTCCTGGAGAATTTGAAAACAATTCTCGTAGATAAGTTCTTTATTGCAGTATCAATTTTTGCTGCCTAATGAAGAAGAAATTGGCTTATTGTGACAAAGAAGAAACACATACCCAAAAAAAATGTATCTTCCGTCATTATCTCAAGAGCTTTGGCTAAAGCTAGAATGGCAAGTGACTTTTGTTAAAAATCTGGATGCTAATAAAAATTTGGGAATGAATCATAAATCTCCATGGCCCTCTTTCTTCTTCTACGACCCTGTCCTTGCTCCAGCCCTCTGATTTCCTTATGGAGCCTCTACCTAGCCTGCCACACAGGACAAAGGGCTCTGAACCAAGGAACTTCTGTAGACTCTGCACTACGAGCACGGGTGCGGGACTATAAGGGCCCCCCTTTTATGAGCTCCTGTGCAGTGGGGCTGCTGTCTTCCCCCCCAGTAGACAAGATTTAACCAGGTAATGCCCAGCAGGCAAGTAGTCGCCCTTGGAAATGAGTCTCCTCGTTGAATGAGATGAACCGTGAAGAAGGCAGCTTGTGAAGGAAAGAATGCAAAGCCACAATATATGCTCAAATCTTCACAACGAGGAGTGAGAAGGGAGGAATGAATTTGTGTGAACATCTAGTATCTTCTCTGCTTTCCCTTCTTTATAATCTTTTTAAAATTACAAAAGAGATGTGTCTGTGTGACCCCAAGTTTTGGGTAAATAATTCACAGAGCATTTTCAGTTCCCTTGGGAAAAGAAATTGCATCTTTTTTTGCAGGCAGTGTGGAGGGGGAAGCCATTTCCAGCATAAAAATAATTCTGTTTTACAGTGTAGATCAAATGTCCTGTGTTTAATTGTGCTTGCCCTGCGACCCCTTCCCGTCTCCCCCACCCCCACCCCCACCATGTGAAACAGACACCTGCAGCGACACTGCCCATCGATCACCCCACAGGAAGCAGGGCACAATTCAGAATCCCAAAATTCACAAATTCAGTTACCTGTGCCTTCAGCAAAGGGGCTGTGTGGGTAGGAAGCCTATAGTTTTACTCGGAAAACCAGCCACGTTTCAAGAATAATTACATGTTATTTGCTTTTTTTCTAGCCTAGTCCAAGAAATCATCACCAAGAGAATACATTGTACTCTATTTTATTATCTAATATAGAATTTACTATCTAACATACAAAAGTTGATACACAAAAACACTAGATAAAAGGGATTTAGAAACGTGAGGGAAATTGCTTTCATCCACTTTAAAATATGAATGGTGGAATATTTAATACCAACCTCTTTGAGTCAGATTAAATACAGCACCCTCTTTTTTCAGTGGGGGGCCAGTGAGTTAGCAGGGAAGATGAAAGAAGTCCTAGATTTAACCTTAGTAGAGCCCCCTTCAATTTTAGCCTGGTCCGCTCCACAAAGGCATGTAAATGGAGCTAACTGTCATGCTGAGTATCCCATAGGGATCCTCTGTGTGTGCAAAGCCAGTCAAAAAACTTGAATAGTAGTATTTCCAACAAAAAGTTTACCCCCTTTAACTTTCCCCATAGTGGTTCATTTGAATTATTTCTCTTAAGTCTGCTTAAGAAATATTGATTCTGACTGTTGTGGGCTGGTTTATTATTTGCTATCATAACCAAAGTTTTTACCTTCCTATTAAAAATAGAAGCTTGGTGGGATTGTCCATAGCTGGTCCACTAAATTAAGCACACACTGGATTTCCAAGGGGAGCAAAAAGGACTTTACAAATTGCTAAGTCACCAATATGTCCTTTTGCCCACTTGCCCACTGTTGTATGTCCTACAAAGTCTTGCCTGGGCTGTGCACATAGTATTTCCCCAGAGAACGAACACACACACACACACACACACACACACACGCGCGCGCACATATACCCCAATATTGTTGATTCATTAGGTTTGTTTGGAGTCTGCTTCTAGTGTGTGTGTTATGGTTTCAAATTACTGTTTGCTCTTTCAGCTTCTTAGAAGGGGATACAATTTGAAAACAGTTACCACCCATAACAAAAGAAACTGGCATCTGACATACTCTTTAACTTCATTCCTCTTACTGAGACCCACACACTTGTTTTTGATAATGGGTATGGAAAGAAGTGATGTTCTCATGTTATATTTGAAAGCCGTCTTTCTCTTTAAGGTTTGAACAACAGCCAGACCCTACATACTAACACCAACCAGTTTTCTAAGCACTGAATCAATTGTAAGCTAAAATGAGGCCTAGCTGAAGGTTTTCTGGGTGAAAACTCAGTGATATACACAGTATTTCATTTTCCTTAGTCTCCCCTTCCAAACACACTCATCTCCAAAACACACTTGTGCGTGCATATACTCGCACCTTAACAGGGAGAAAATGGACAAATGGCTTTAAGGAAATGCAGTACAGACAGGCAGGGATGAGTGCCATCAGCTATCTTATTACCTTGTTCCTGTATGTTGGGTAGTTGTCTTTAATCTCTCCTACCCTCAAACAAATCAGGTACTGTTATTAACAAAGTACCTGTACTTACTTCTGGCAAGGAAAATGCCGTTGACACTGCATGGATATTAAAATCACATGTGACGGCATTTTCTGTTTAAAACTTTCAGAGATCACTAAGTAACATCCAGAAAAAAAGTTTCTCCCTCCTAATGATCAGAGCCTAGTCATTATTTATTGTATTTAAAGGCAACATACCATTTTAAATTTCTTAGCCTTCACAAATAAAATATTTTGTCAGTTCCAAAGTTGCTTGGAAAAGTATAGTACTATGACATTTGCATTTTTCCAATAAGGTATTTGATGCAAATTTGCATTCATAGTGACGGTAACAATTCTGCCGATTTTATTTATTTTACACTTTCTACCCTTTGAAGAAAACAAGGTCTAGCAGTTTCTCTTAGAGATAGATGTTACTAGACCGAAGCTTGTTAAGTCTTTGCATTTGTCTGCAAATCTGTTTCACTACAGAGTGGACAAAGTTTCTTTCTTTCTGCAGTTTCCAACTGTAAGAGGCAAGGATACAGCCCATAGTCTGAATACTGAACAACTGACCTCATCAGATATATGTTTTAAGAAGAATAAAGATTAAAGATTAGGTAAAGTAGATCTTCATCTGTATAACAGAAACAGAGACAGGGAGGGAAGGAGGGGAGGAGAGAGAGAGAGAGAGAGAAAGAGTGATTTAAAATCAATTTGATGCCTCAATCTTATGTCATAGGGGACTCGGTTCCCTGGAGCTGTCGTCCCCAACCCTCAGGGCCGCAGACCCATACTGGTCCCTGGCCTGTTAGAGACCAGGTCACCTCTGTGACCCTGTCATGCACCTGTCATGCATGGGTCCACAGGCCCCCCCCCGGCCCCACCCCCACTGCCCCCTAACCCCCTATCCGTGGAAAAACTGTCTTCCATGAAACTGGTCCCTGGTGCCAAAAAAGTTGCCCTAGAGGACCCATGAAGTCCGCTCATGAATTAGATTTACTCCTTAAGCAATTGTGTAAGTCTCTTTTAGACTTAAATTTCTCTGAAATTGGCTCATTTTGGTTTGAAAGCTTTGTTTAGAGGTTCCTAATGACAGAATCAAATACAAATACTTGATGTAGTAGACACCCACTGAAAGCCTCAGGGCCTAGGAGGTAGAAGCTAGAAGAAAGTTAAAGAATTGGCTTCAGGAAATGGAGCATTCTAGAAAAGGCAGCCCAGGGAGAAGGAAGAGCAAGCTGCAGATGGAGCAGGAAAACAGAAGATTTTTTTCCCCCCTGAGATGGGGTCTTGCTCTGTCACCCAGGCTAGAGTGCTGTGGTGCCATCACAGCTCACTGCAGCCTCCAACTCCCCTTGCACCTCAGCTTCCAGCGTCACTAGAACTTCTGTAGGGCTTGGTGCTGGCGCCTGGTGAGGACCTGCTGCCTGCACCACACTCAGTTACTAACACACTCTGAGAGGTTTGGCTTTGTTGAAAAAGTGAGAGCTGACCACACCACTCACCACTCAAGAGCCCCTGAAGTAGCAGCAGCCCGTCACCTCCAAGCCACACATTCCAGTGGCTGGGCTGACTTTGAGCACACTTGGCTTCAGGAGCCAGGCCTACTCAACGGCTAGTTGTCACCTTTTGGGGATACAGATAGACGAGCATATTAATAGATGAAGAATAAATTGTCTTCTAGCTTTGCAACTTTAGATCCAATCATTAACATAAGAGCTCTGTTGGAGAGTTGTGCTGTGCTTCATTCAAGCACTTTTTGCCCATTTAATATGAAATGTGAGAGTCAAAATAAGCATGACATATTCAGGGGCAGCCCGCCTTGCTGCTGGAGTGAATGGGATGCATCAAATTGTGAGAGAGGAAGGTAGGATGCGGCCAGGTTGTCAGACTGAAGAATGCTGCCTTTTTCCTGGAGGCACACATGGGAACCTACAGAAGGTGCTGAAGGGGTAGGTAGCGTGATGAAATCAGACTTTTAAAAACAATAACCTGACAACAGAGTTTCGGGATGGATTTAAGGAGAAGACAGAACATGGAAGTACTGGGTGCAGCCATCCAGTTGACCTTCTCTAAGCCAGGAAATCAGAATGTGGGGGTTCTGGGATCATTGTAAGAAGCAAGTTTGCTGCCTGATACATACACAACAGCAAATAAATATCAGTTCCCCTTCCTCTAATTGGGGATACTGTGGTGACAGTGGATGTACAGCACAAGTATAAGATATGTTACTTGAGAAACAGCAAGTTTGGCAAATCCTTGGATATAATGAATTTAAGAGAGAAAAAGACTCAAAGGAAAATCTAGGATTTCAAATTTTAAAACTAGGTCTTAGGTAAGGGAAGGGAGAAGAATACTAGTTTTGAGAGAAAGATGAGTTGTCTTTTGGATTTGGAATTTGGACTTGAGATATTACAAGAACAATATGGATTCAAAAGTCCCCGACATAGAGATGGAGCCAGGAGTAGATTTACCTTGAGGCTTATGTTTCCACATCCCTTATTTTCCCTGGGCCCTTTCAAGGGATCCGTACCTGGTGTTGTATCTGTATTATAAATTTTTATTGTTTTTCTTGAAAATGCTTCCTCACAAATTATACAGGCTTCAGGCCCCACACCATCTGGACTGGTGCAGGTTGAAGTCAGAAGACAATACCCATGGGATAATGGGATATAGAGAGTTGGAAGAACTTTGTTACTGTTCTCAGGGAAAAGAAGGATCAGCACAGAAGGCCAGAGAAGCAGAGAGAAGGCCTGACGGCCAGGATGCCCAGGGAGATCAAAGGGAAGAGGAGCCCAGGATGGGTCACCAGAGTTGACCCCTCAAGAAGTGGCTGATTTTAGAGTGCATGCTCAGGACGGTTGTGGCGGAAGCCCATGGTCACAGGGCTGGAGGAGTGGGAAGGATGCAGGGGGTGTGGACTGCAGGTATACCGAGGCTGACAGTAAGAGAAAAGCAGAGGATGCCAATCTGCTCCTCGCTTCGATTTTCTGTAATTTAACTCTGGCCTGTGTAGTCAGTGGCCTTTGGGACTAATATTAGCCCCCTGAGCATGGGACTTTCTCTTTCATTACATATTCCCATTGCTTGATACTTTCTGGTCTCAGTTGGATCCATTTCTCCTCATGGTGAGTGTAAGCCCCATGGATGGCCAAGAAATGGGCTATTGGCAGGCACAGGTTTTTGTTGGTTGGTTGGTTGGTTTACAGTTTCTCTTTCTCTAGCCAAGGCTTGTCTGTGGACGTCAGGAATTCTGTCCTCTTCAGGGACTGAGGACCAGGGTGGGGGAGGCGGAAGTCACCAGGCACCTGAGGCTGGAAAAGCCGCGGTCGGTTATCTGGGATCACCCAGTCAAAGGTAGCGATGACTTCATCCTCGCAGAGGGCGCCTCCCACTCCGGCCGTTGATTTTTGATCAGCCGGTTTGCCCGGGATAGGTTTCCTTTGACTTCTCACTGCCTGCCGTCGCAAGTCAGTGTGGAGAAAAGATGCGACTAAACTGATTCCCCCGTTTCCTTCAGCGAGGAGTGTGCCTTTCCCAGACAGCGTCGGTGCATTCTATCAGGCCTGGAATGGACTTTTGTTTTTCTTTCTTCGCTTTAGTACAACTGAAATGTTCCTCTGACCATCGTCTTTGACATATGAATGAATGAATGAATGAATAAATAACTTACAGGTTGGCAGCCTCCATGGAGGAACTGACCGAGCCAGAATCCTGGCCGTACCCGGAGAAACAAGTGTGGGGCAGAGGGGGCGTGTGTGTGTGTGCGCGCGTGCATGTGAGTGTGCGGTGTGTGCGCGCGCGTGTGCGCAGGGGAGGGTGTCCGGGAGGCTGCGGCAAAGGCTCCTTTGTGGAAGGCACTCGCCGGTTCAGAAGCCAGCTTGGCGCCTCCCCTCGCTCGTTTCCGAGGACACCTGGCTGTCCTAGGCAGCCCAGCTATCTCCGTCTCCCGCCGCCCCTACTTCCCTCCGCGGCCGACGGCCCGGCCCGGAGCCAGTCTTCGGGTGCCAGGTGCAGCGTGCCAGGTGGCAGCTTCCAGGCCCTCGGGGCCCCGCGCAGGTGAGGGAGAGCGCGGTGGTGGCGACGGTGGCGCTCGGAGGGTGGAAGGGGGAGCGAGCAAGGGGGCGGAGCAGGAAAGGGCGTGCTGCCCTTCGCGGCCGGCTGGAGGAGCAGCCTAGTCTGCAGCATTGTTACCTGAGGCAGCGGCTGCGCCCCGCCCCGCCCTGCCCCTCGCGGTGCCGGGCGGCGGGGCCTGCAGTGACCGCGGAGGCGGCGGCGGCGCTGGGAGACTGCGGCTGGAGGCTGCGGCGGTGCGCGCGGCGGGCCGCAGGTGAGTGGGAGTTGGGCGGCCGAGGCGAGGGTGGCCGCGTCGCGGGGCATCGGGAGCCAGAGTCCCCGGGCTCGGGAGGGTCGGGGCGAGGGGCGCCGGGAAGGGCGGCCGGTGAGTGCGGGGTCTCGGCTTCCTTGGAGTCTCGCTGGGAAGGCTGGGGAGGAGGTTCGAGCTCCCCACACATCTGCCGCTGACGCTGGCGGCCTCCCTTACCCTTGAGGCGAAGACGCGCGGGTCTGGACCCGCGTTCGGAGAACGAGCTCTATAGCGGGCCGCCTGCGGGTTGGATTGGACCCGGGTGGGTTGATTTAGTTTTACGTACAACTTTCAGATCAGCTGCCCCCCACCCCCAGTTTGTCCCGGCCGGTCGGAGGGAGCAGGAGTCCCCGCACAGAACGCGCAGCCGGGGCGCCGCGCTCGGCTCCCTCGCCCGCCAGGAGCCACGACTTGCCCCAGTGACAGTGGGTGCGGGGTTGGCGGGGACCGAGTCCGGTGATGGAGACCAAGAACCAGGCATTTCTCGCTCTTGCACACTTGCTCTGGCCGTGTGAAGTTCAGGTTAGAAGTTGCGCCCCGCTCTTGCCAGAAGTCTGAGGAGGGAAACGGGTGGGCTGGCAGGTCACCGCCCCCAGGCGCGGCGATGCCCCCAGCTGTGGGACCACGGGTTCATTTTAATCCTCTGACTCCGTTTTCAAACGCCAGGAGTCTCCCCTCTGTGATTTTTCTCGCCGGCTCTCCCTGCACTCTTCTGGCTGAGCCGCAGTGCGGCCGGGAGGCTCTCTCCCTCGCCCCGTCGACCCAGACCCGGGACTTGGGGAGGTGTCGCCGCGGACGTTCGAGCAGAGGCGCGGCCCAGGGCGCGCGGCCGCCGCTGACCCGGGGTCCGCGAACCGGAAGACCCCCCTTTTGCTTCAATGGCTAGCCCTTCCCGTCCCACTTCTGGGAGCTTTATGTGGCGGCCCCCGCAGAGGGGCGGGCGCCCGGGCTCGGCGTGGCTGGGGGGTGTGGCGTGGGCTCCAAAGCCGGGGCCCCTCGGGACTGGGGGCGGGACCGAGCACCCCCTGGCCCGCCCCGACCCGAGGAGTCCGGGGAAGGGTGAGCGCGCGCGGCGGTCGATCCAGTCTCTCCTGCCGAGGGGGGAAGGACGGTCGGAGCTCCCGGGAGGCGGAAGGTCAAGCCCTTCCCCGGCGTGGGCTCCCAGGCCCCGTGGTGTCCGCCGGGCTGCCACGGCCTCCCCTCGGCGCCCTCCGGCTCCGCAGAGCCTGCGCGGCGCGGGTGGGTGTCTGTCTCCGCCGCACACCGGCTCCCCCACCCTGGCCGCCGGGACGCGCTCCGGTTGGGCGTAGATAAGGACCGGGCTGGGGCTCGCGCGGCCCGCGGGACCGCCCACTCGGGTCCCTCTGGCTGCCTCAACGCGGCAGCCCCGGTGTTCCGGCGAGCGCGGCTGGGGGGCCGGCGCTGGCGGGGCTCGCTGCTCCCTCTGAGACCCGGGAGGGGGCCGCTGCGGGAGGCGACAGAGCCGGTGGCGTTCTGGTGAGTGATCATTGGCGGGGCGCGGGGCTGGGGACGGAAGGAGGCTGGGGGACCGCTCGCTCATGCACAGACCTAGTAAACAACTATGTGTCTGGACTAAATTGAAAGAAATCGGCCCCTGGTGCCGGTGCCTTCCACGCCGAGTTTCCTCAGGACTTAGTGATCAATTTTCAAACATCTGTTTGCACAGAAACTACCCCTAGTGTTCGGCCGTCTGTGACCCCCCTCTGGTGACCCACAGTTGACTTCCTGGGCTGAGTAGCCAGCGTTCCTTCCCTCTCTCTGGAGCATCCTTTGGCACTCGCGTGCGTTTTTTCTTGGTTTCAGGACAGTGAAACTGAAAATGTACATTCAAAACCAGGCAGGCGTTCTCTGTCTGCGCTCGGAGCTGCTGTTAGGGCATCTGTGAATGTTTGCGTCGTGCTGCGATGGAGCACGGTGACTGGCCACGCGTTGCCCTGGATTCTTTAGCCGCTGCTTGGGGAGCTAAGGTGAAGTCGGATTTTCCAGCTCTGGTCCGACTCTGGTTGTACTGACATGCTGTGTTTAATGATCAGGGAAGGTTTTGAAAAGTGATGGTGGAGCTTTGTCCCAACGAGTTAGCGGAGTAAGAGCAAAAATTCCGTATTATAGAATTGCCTGTACTTTCCCCACTCTTTCTTCTCCCCCAAATAAAACAGGGCTGCGTGTTCCTCTACCTTACTCTCTGCAAACCTACCTTGCTCTGTCCCGATCTCATTAGAAGCTGTGGGCCAGCCCTTCCTGCCTGCACCTCACCTGTGACACATGCCAGGAGTCAAGGGGAAAGGTTTTCTGGCAGGTTTTCCTTGGTGTCACTTTTGATTACTGTTGACCAAGGGAGTGAGTGACCAGCTGAGCAACAAGGCCCTACTGGTCCTCTTTCAGGAAAGCCCTGAGCTCTGAACTGACTACAGGAAAATGTTTTCCTCTTAAATACACTGTTAGATGAAGCCTACAATATACTCTCTTTTTTCTGTGCTGCCCTCTCCCTTCAAGAGAATAGAACTCTAGGGATGTTTCTGACACCAAGGGCAAAGTAGAGTGGGCTCTTTAGGTAAGAGAGCTTAGGAGGGGGCCAGAGGGCTGTTCACACTTGTGAACATTCTCATTCTAAGCCTTTTTGCTTGCCAGTTAACTAAAGGTTAAGTACAAGATCACAGCATCATCTTACTGAAATTTCCCATACTTAAATCACTCAAACACACCTCTGGTGGGTCATGATTAGCACTCGGGACTTGAGGAAAAGTTCTCATCTTCAGAGCCCAACAGGGACAGTTCTGCATTTTACTCAGGGCTGGGCATTTGTAAGCCCTAGCAGCTGTCCCTCCTGCTGCTGCTGAGGCCTCCAGCCTGTAGGTGAGATGTTAGATACAAGCTGTCTCAGTCTGCCCTGGGGAGATTGATGGGACACTGACATTTTCCAGACAGAGTTGGGGCTAAGCCCATTGTCCCTGTCAGTGCCAGCTGTGAGAAGCAGGCAGTGAGTTCCTGTTAGGGCTGCGGCATCACCTGTGTTCTCTTTGCGTACCTGAAGAGAATGTGTTTGCATCTTCACTGTGGACAGTACAGTGAAGTACTGTAAATTGAATATTCCCTCTCTGTGCAACCTCTATTTTAATTTCTCATGTGACTGTGGAAAGGGTTCGAATTCTGTATGCACTCTCTCTTTCCTATTACCTCTTTGACACTGGAAATCTTGGCCTGGGGGAAGCCCTGTTGAAGTAAGGGTAGTAAAAGTATTATTGTCTTAACTAATCATTGCTGGTGAACTGATTAATTAAAAGCTGTTGAGATCGCTTCTCTGCCTTTTGGCTAAGATCAAGTGCAGATGCTGTTAGGGGGCCAGGATCCTGTATGTTACCCTGGGAAAAAATTAACCAGACAACATACCAGGGACAATTTTATACATTTTCTTTTGTCCCTTAAACTTTTTTTTTTTTTTTTTAAGAGATGGGTCTCACTGTGTTGCTCAGGCTGGTCTCAAATTCCTGGCCTCAAGCAATTCTCCCACCCTGGCCTCCCAAAGTGCTGGAATTACAGGCATGAGCTACCACAGCTGACTGTCTCTTAAACTTTTAAAAATAACATTCATTCTCAAGATGAGGCAGTGGTTAGAATCATGCCAATGCAGAACTAACATGTGTTACTTTTTACTTTGACAAGCTTTTATCTAGTACTTCTTCTGCAAAGCACAATACTCACAAAGCATCCTTTTGGGCTTTGGTGTTAGGAGACAGTGATGTTTGTTGCACAACCTTTGAGTGTATTAGTCTTTCTCAGTCTTTATTAGTATCTCTGTATTTGCTTTGTGAGGTTTAATGGCATATCTGTACATATACAGCACTGAATGAGTGATTGCTTTCTAGGTTGGAGACTTTTTTAGCTTATTGCCACTCTTAAGAGGGATAATCTGTAAGCAAGTCAGCATATCTGGAATTGGAGGTGAATTGAGGATTAGCAGCTCTTCTATACATGAGATATTTTATGTACAGAAGTATTTTAAAATATGTAAGGATAAACTGCCAAAACTACCTGTACAGTCTTGAAAAAGAAGAGTTCAAATATAACTATAAACTGTAATTGACAATGAGTCATTTGCTTTAGGGGTGCCAACTATGAAAACAGCCTAGTTATGCCCCTACTGATAATTATGAAAACTCCTTCTAAAAGCCAGTTGTATCTCAAGTGAACTGTAAGCTTGGATAAATATTTTCAATTTTACTTATTTAAAAATTATTCTCTGGTGATGGTTGCACAAAACTGTGAATGTACTTTATACCACCTAAAAATGGCAAAAAAAATCCAGTTAATGGTTGGCAATGCCATTTTCTATGCATTACAGGCAGTTTTCAGAATTAAAATATTCAAATGCTTCATAAAACCATTTTTATGTAGAGACAATTAATATGTAATTACTGAGCACTGAAATGTAGAGACAATTTAATATATAATCACTGAGCATTGAAAAAGAACAAATCTCACAAACCATGAACTTCAATGCAAAGAATGGAAATATTAAAAGTATGTTTCCAGCAGCCAGGCGTAACTTGGCATCTTATCTATAAACCCAATACATATTTTAAAGCAAACGTCATGCTTGTGAAAATAAAGGGAAATCATATGCACATTTGATACCAGTTTGTTATTGTTATTATAGCTAACTATGTACCAGGCATCTTGGTAAGGACTATACATGTGTTAGCTCATGTATTCATATGCAAACCAATGAAACAAGTATGTCCTAATATTGTAGATGAGAATTCTGAAAGTTAAATAACCTACCTCTGCTCAGGTCACACATCTAGGAAGTAGCAGAAATGGGTTCTGAGATAAAGCAGTCTATTTCTAGAATCTCCACTCTCATTCCCAAGGCAATCCTGCCTTTTGTATGTGGTTCTATGTAAAAAGTTTCATAATATTTTAATTAGTAATATCAGTTTATGCCTGTATAATCCAGTATTGTTTAGCTAACTTGTGTTTGTAACAATGGGAGTTGACAGTGTTACTGTAAAAAGGTAATGACACCCAGAAGCCCAGTGTAAAAAGCCCCTCTCTATGGCCCTTTGTAATCTGGAGGAAAAAGACCCCTTTTCACACTCCCAATTGATAGCCTACATAAGGTGTCTTCCTTCACACCCCCACTTACCTGTCCTGATATCTGAAGAAATGTAGTTGTTTTGACCCCTATTTCACATCAGGTCAGAAACAACCCAACACCAAAAACAAACATTTAAAGTTCCATAAAAATATAAGCCACCAAAGTAAGTTGGTGACTGTATGGATCAGGGACAAACATGTGACAGCATGTCCTTGTGTGTGTCTCTTCTTTGCTATAAATGTCACAGAAGAAGCAGAAGAGGTAGGTGATGGTTTCCAAAGAGTGGCTTAACTGGAATCCAGGATGATAGCATCGGAAGGAGTGATAGAGGTCATTCAGTGTAGCCTCCTCATTTTACAAATGGGAAAACTCAAGTCTAGTGAGGCAAAGTGACTTGTGTAAAATTGTAAGCAGTAAAGCTTGATTTAGAGCTGGAACCTTTAGTCCTCACATCTGCCATTTTCTACTGTCTTTGAGGAGAAGCCACATCACCTAGTGGAGAAGGAACATGGTGGCCCTGACCCCAGGGAAATGAGCTAGGCCATTATTTTGTCATCCAAATGCCCTGCCTGTTCTGTACAAGGTAGAAGATGTCTTTTGACCTACTGATTGGTAGGAGACATGTCCAGACTGGAAAAAGGCAGGGTCACTAATGCATAATGCCTCAGCAATTTGGGCAGTTTCCCTAGGGGTTGGGTATCCATTGCCTGAAGAGAATGAACCAGTTAGTGAACAGGTAGTTTATTCATGAAGTGAACAATACTTGCTGAACCTATAGGCTCTCAATAAATATGTTCTTTATTGATTAATGGAAGGTTTCCAAATTGGACTTATTGGTGCTGCTTAGGCAGTATTTCCAGGTAGTAAAATTTGGTTCACATTTAGAAAAGTATTAATTCCTTTTAGTGAGCTTTGGGGGATGTTCCCCCTCACTGATCTTAATATTCAACTAATATGGGAGGATTGGCACTAGCCTCTGAAGAGAAAAGCTAGTATGAAAATGTGTTTGCCTGTACTGATTTTTCATTTGTTTTGTCTTGGTAGGTTCGGAAGATGACCTGCAGCACAGTTGCCCGTTTTTGTGGCAGCAGATAGCGGGTGCAAATGTATGACATAAGTTTGATATTTGAGTCTGCTTCCCCAAGGTCAAGAAATTATCTCCTCAGAAGACAGCAGTACTATGCATGTTATGAATTGTGTCTCCTTGGTCAGTGATAAAGAAAATGGGACTGTCGCCACAGCAGCTGGATTCATGATTGGGCAAACACCACCTGCAGCAGCCCCTCCACCTCCTCCTCCACCCCCTCCACCTCCACCATGTCCATATTTAGGGGAGGGGTTTCCTCCCTCTCCTCCTCCACCCCTACCACCTCCACTACCTGGGGGGCCTCCTGTCCCACCTCCCCCTCCAGGACCACCCCCGATTTCCCACATGAACGGCTACAGCCACCTTGGTCAGAAAAAGCGGATGAGAAGCTTTTTTTGGAAAACCATTCCGGAGGAACAAGTCCGTGGCAAAACGAACATCTGGACCTTAGCAGCCAGGCAGCAGCATCACTACCAAATCGATGCAAAGACCATCGAGGAACTCTTTGGGCAGCAGGAAGACCCCACCAAGTCTTCCCTTTCTAGGAGAGGAGGAACTTTAAACTCATCCTTCAGGGACACTCGAGAAGAGGTAAGAATGGAACGTGGAGGGGTAATCCTTAACGCACTGACTGCATTGTCAGGGCCTTACGTGATAAGCTTGAACTGAGCATCGCAGAAGTGTGAGTGTGTGCCATATCCTCCCAGACTTCCCGGTGGATTATGACCTCCTGCATGGAACATGCTATTTGGGGCATTGGTCTTTGGCCTCTCAGTGCTGCCTTGTCTAGCACATCTGCTGAGGGTTTCCATGGTGGAGAAATTCTGCTCAAGTCCACTGTTGTTAGCATCTGTTGAAACAAAAAGCTGACTTCCTAAACTTGGTTATCTGGGATGAACTGGAGCTGTCTGGGACAAAATGGCTTTTGTTCAATAACATCAACTAATATCCATCCTTAGGATTTGACCCTTATTTTCCTCTTCAGTTTTTCTTTAACAAGTCTTTTGAGATGGCCTTCATTCCTCAGATCCTGAATTAAGTTATGACCATTGTGGAACAAATTTCCAGAGAGCCAAAACATAAAGCTATTTTCAGGTAGACTTTATAGGAAGCATGTTTCAATTAACACTAAATGTGTCACATTGAGAAAATAAATAAAGCTATTAAAGTACAAGAAGTTAACCAAAAGCATGACCCCAGAGCTACAGATCTCCATATATTATAGAAACTGAATCAAAAATTGCATTTGTAAATGCAGTCAGTTTCAAAACATGAAAGTAAATTAAGAAACCTCTACTGACTAGAAGAAATAATTAGGAAATTAAGGATTAAAAGGAAAGAATGTTGCCCACAAAACAACAAGAAAAACAACAAAAGAGAGGAAGAGAGAAGAAAAAAGGACAACATAAATCCATCATTTTTAAAAATCTGTTGTAAAGGAGCAGAGAAAATAGGTCAAAGATGGAGTTGACTAGATAAGAGAGTGGGCAGGGCCCTGGGATGAAGTAGCAGCTCTCTGCATTATTGAATTCTAGAGCCAACAATATTGACCTCTTTTCTCTTTCTGGCTCTTGTTAACTCCTTCTCTCCACTAATTCACCTGGGGGCCCTTAAAGCTAGTTGTATGGCCCCCTGTTGAAATAGCCAAGAGTTTATTTATTATGAAATGCAGAGAACACTGGGATTAAAATTAAGTGTGAACTGTGAAATAAATTTGAGAAGGAAATCTTCAAGAGAACCCTTAGTGCCCTCAGTGCTGAACACAGGCTTTCCTGTCTCTTCCTTTTATGCAAAGTCCTTTTATTTGTCAGAGTATTCTTTCAATATTGGAAGGAGCAAGAAGTCATTTCCTTAGTACCCTGGCCTTTGCCCCAGCTCCCAACAGAGGTTCTTTATTGTACAGTAGGTCATTTCTCACCATTGTCCCCTTGCTCTCCTTACTGAAATGCAAGAATACTGAAGAAATCGTGGGAAATGAGGCGTATGTCTCAGGGCAGCTCCTGTAACAGAAGGGGGTTAGCTCATCATGTCCCTGGGGAGGCAGTGGGCAGGACAGACTAGGTGGCATCATTTGTGAATTGGGAAAGTTTCAAGGGACTACGGGGAGAACTTGCTGCTTTATGTTTGTGAATTAAAGAGAGATTAAGAACCACTCAGGGAGGAAAGTGGCAAGAATGTGGCATCTTTTCCCAACTGTGGCAGGAGCAGAAATGTGTATTTCCAGGCCAGATCTAAAATTCAGGGGAAAAAGTCTCTCTTCTCGCCTCCCTCTACCCCTGCATCCTAGGTCGATTTCTACTTTTATAAATTTAACTTCTTCTTTTAAGAATTATTTTTTAGTAGTAGTTTCAAAATTATTTTTAATTGTGGTAAAAAAATATATATAACATAAAATTTACCATCTTAACCATTTTTAAGCGTCCATTTCAGTAGCATTAAGTACATTCACGTTGTCTTGCAACCATCACCATCATCCATCTCCAGAACTCTTTTCATCTTACGAAACTGAATCTCTGTATGCTTTAAACAATAACGTCCCATTCCCCTCTCTCCCAGCCCCTGGCAACCACCAGTCTACTTTCTGTCTCTATGCGTTTGACTGCTCTTGGTACCTCATATAAGTGGAATCACACAGTACTTGTTTCTTTTGTGACTGATTTATTTCACTTAGCATAACGTCCTCAAGGTTCATCCATGCTGTAGCATGTGTCACAATTCTAAGGCCAAATAATACTCCACTGTGTATATATACCACATTTTGGTTTTCCATTCATCTGTCCTTGGACAGTTGAGTTGCTTCCACATTTTGGCTATCATGAATAATGCTGTATGAACATGAGTGTACAAAGCTCTTTACTTTCAACATTTGTAGGTCCTAATCTGAGAGACAGCATACTAGAAAGAAAAATCAAATCACCATGACTGTGTATCATAAGATAATCTAACTCATTAACTCTTCAGTGTTCAGGTATGATAAGTAGTTTAGATTGGTCCATTTAAATGCATGTTAGGTAATATTGTTGCATAACAGAGGTTATCCAGAATTATGTTCAATTTTTTATGTTATTTCCAACCTGGCTTGAAGTATTATGTAAACTTTTATTCAGTAAAAGAATATGGTACATGCGACTTCCTTCCCTCCTTAGATTTTCATCTAAAGAAGTTATAACTCAGCAGAGTTATAATCTGACAAGGGTCAGTAATAAATCTTCCAACTCACTGCAATAAGTAGAGTCCAGTGTCAAAAGTAATAGTTGTCACCATCTGTCTGTGTAGACTGGAGAATACCCCCAACCACATGGTCAGCAGAGGGACCAATCCTGAGCCTAGAAACGTGGCATCAGCACGTTACAACACAGGCCACAATTCTGGAGGTTCAGATGTGCTGAGGATCAGATTATGTCCCCTTGAAATATAATAACCTCCTATGGAAACAGCCTAACATTCTGTGACTGGCTTATACTTTAAAGGGCTTGTAAATCATGACAAATAAGTTCCATTATACTCCAAAGGAAAAATTTGCCAGAAGACAGGGAAGATTTGGGTTTCAGAATGGCTGAACTTAGAAAGAACAACTCTTAAAATAGTAAATTAGGACATTCAGTAAGGGGGAAAAAAGATTATGAAATATTAGTATCCTTGTATCTTTGTAAACTAAAAATTAACTTGAAAAGACTACAGATGTGATGGTACAATAATAAAAAGTAATAAAATAATTAAAAATAGAGATACATTGTTAAGGATGATCATAAAAAAGATTCAGCTCAAACTCACCTTTTGAGAGTGCACTGATCTTACGCCCTGAGAAGCTTGTAGTTCCCTGTCCATCTGTTACCAACATTCCTCAGTCCCCCCGGAGCCTCCTGGAGCAGTGTTAGTTGGGGATGCATGTGCCTCCCTCTACAGTTTGACCAGCTCTTAAGGGTAGGAATATGTCTTAGCCATTTGGTATCCTCCAAAGAAAATGAAAGTTTACTGAACTGGACAGAACTGCTCAAAGGAACTTGCTTACAAGACATCAACAGATCAGAACGCACAAAGAAAACACAAATGTTGAAACTCTTGAGGTCATTCACTGTGATATCTGTGGCAATATTACATTGACCATGTAGGAAATATTACATAACTAAAATAGCTAATTAGAAAAAGAGGAAAGGAGAGAGACAGAGGAAGAGAAAAGGGAGGTATGGAAGGAAGATTCATTTTCTAAATTTATGAGAAGTAATGTTTTATTTTCCCACACTGTAATTCAGGTATCTGTCATTCTTTCTTAATTTGTTATGATCCCAGTATGTTTTAGAATTCTGGGACATGTTTGCAATCCAGAACTGTAGAGCTAAATGGAATATTTGGAATGTATTTGGAAAAAAAATGTGCTTCAACCAGATTTTCATTTTTTTCCCCCAAAGTAGGGGGAAGAACAGTTTCCAACTGATGGGCAACCAAAAATAAAAAAGAAAATGAAAAACTATCAAAAACCAAAATCCAAGTCCATATTGGAGCACAGAGGAAGACTTTTAAAATTTTGTGCCTCAGAATTTGAACTGGGATTGAAATAGTCACTATGTAGTGTTACTTAAGTAAAGAAGCCCCCTTTGACATACGGAAACAAAAGTGGTTTAAAAAGTTTCTTCTTCCACCTTGAGAACATTATGCTAAGTGAAATAAGCCTGTCACAAAAGGACAAATACTGTATGATTTCACTTACATGAGGTACCCAGAGTAGTCAAATTCATAGAGGCAGAAAGTAGAATGGTGCTTGCCAGGGGCTGGGGAGAGGGGAATGGGAGGTTATTGTTTAATGGATACAGTTTCACTTTTGCAAGATATGAAGAATTCTGGAGATGGATGGATGGGGACGGGTGGATGTACTCAATTATTTAATGCCACTGAACTGTACCCTTCAAAATGGGTATGGTAAATGTTATTTGTATTTCACCACAGCTTAAAAAAAAGTTTTTTCTTCCTTTAAAGGATATGGGAGAAAGATTTTGTAGTGGATTGATACCAGGGGAAACTATAAGAATTGTAGAAGAAACTAGGAGAGCTTATTTGGAGGTTTTAGCAAGAGGGATGGTAGCCATTCACTGCCCTTACTGAGTTGCAGAGCTCTGCTGACTCTGTCTCAGAGAGCATCAGAACAAGCCCGGCCACCCTGGCAATCTGTGGGGTCCCGGGTCCCCTTCACAGCCCAGTGGGAAATCCTTGAAGTGAGTTGAGCGCATTACCCTACATTACCTTACATTTCTAGCTCCCTTGTTTGCTACTTTTCGGTAGGACTTTTAGTGGAAGAACTAATGAACCCTGGAACGCTGACTGTGCCTGCTATTACAGGCACTGACCTCAGTGGCAGTCCTGCCTGTCCTGCTGTGACCAGAAGAGTAGATTGCCAATTGATTAGAACTGGTGGGAGGAAGGGAGTAATATGCAGCTCATTCATTGGCCGAGTCTGTTCATCCCTATTCTTCAGGCAATTTCTCGTCTCTGACTAGTCAGCTTGTGCAGCCAGCAAGTCTCGCTGGGATCCCATGTGCAGATTCCACTGCTCTGAGTGATTCCAGAACACTACCCAGTCCCACACGGGTTCGTTTCTGAATGGCCCCGCTTTGAGACAGCAAGCATTTGGGAAGTGAGATAAGCTCATTTACATGTGTAGTGATAACCCTCTTTAAAGGACTTTTTAACAGTCACTTTTATAATAGCTTTTTAGAAGGATCAGATGGATAAAGTAGAGAAAGAGAGTCCTCATGCACCAGGCAAATCTGAAGATGCCAAGAGCCAATGGGACTGTCCCTAAATGTTATCAGTTGTCTCATTTTCATGTTGTTTGGGTGAAGTGCTGGGCTTTGTTTTCCTTGCAAGGTGCTCAGTCCTAGCCAGCCCAGGTTTTTCCTTAGGAATACCATTGAGCTCTCTTAAATGGTGACCGGTTTCTGAAACACAGCATGAGCTGTAGCAACAACTGCTGAAGGCTGAGGCTGCCTCCATGTTGAGATTGATGGGTTGCTCTGTAGAGCCAGGGCTTAGGCTCTTGGAGGCTATCTTGCCTGGTGAGAACATGAATCCTATCTGTCATTTCACACATACAACTCTGGGGTCAGCAGGGGACTTAGCCAGGCAGTATGGAGGGCTTTCTGCAAATCTGCCCCCATTCCTGGAGAAAACTCCCAATGTGCATGCCAGGTTGGTGGGGGAACGTTTGCTACATCTCTGTAGGAAGCTCACTGATACTAAAACTCATAGCAACTAGAGTGAGAAGGAATCATAGAAACCCAGGCTAACATTTCAGTTTAAATACCACCTTGGGAAAGTTAAATAATGACATCTCTGAGGCTCAGTTTCCTTATCTGTCAAACAGGGTTAATAAGAGTAATTTTCTCCCTGGCTTTTCCAACAATAGCTCTGGATCTAGGCCAAATGTACAGAGTCCCAGAGGGTTGAGGATTGGGGCTTGGGACATGTGGGGGAGTGTGGAAGGATGCTGCAATCAAGGGTTAAATATAGCATGGGGTGGGAATTTAATGAGAAATATAAAACAAGTTATTTCCCCATTTTAGGTAGAAGTGAAGGCAGAGGAAGTTATTTGGATGTGTATATAACTGTAGCCATATACATGTTCTTACTGTGGCCTTTTAATTTATGAATTGTAATAAACACAGTTTTCTGTCTTAATAAATTGAGATTCCTTTGGGGGGAGGCTATGAGCTTTTAAAGGGTGTTGAGTTTGGCAGGTTTTATTCTCACCCTTTCTTTCTCTCCTCCTCCCTCCTTCACACTGAACTTGAACTGCAGTCCTGGGTAGGATTCCAATGAGGAGTCTGCTCTTTTAGCTTGGGAGTTTATTTTATGGCTGGCAGGTGATTGTGTTAAGATGAAATAAACCCTACTTTAGTACATAATGTGATTGTTAAAGATTAGTCTTCAAAAGAAGGCAACCATACTCATGTAAAAAGTTAACCTTACAGCCAGGAAGTGATATTAACATTGGTTAGCAGTCTTGCTGCTGCTTGTAAACTCAGAAACAGACCCAGAGATCAGGAATTTAGTCTGAAACCTGATTCTCTTTTGTTCACAATGAATTACATACATTTGGAAAGGAAGAACATTATGACAACATTCCTATTTTAGCTAGTCTCCCGTTACCAAAAAACAAATGGAAAAAAATACAGCAGTTTTAAGGTCATCTTTCCTCCACACATACTGAATATTTACTTCCAGACACAGAGATGGCTTCTGTATTTAACAACCAAAAAAGAGTTCTTATTTCTAGTCTGATAAATTATTAATTTTAAACAGTTAAAACCTATTATAGCCTAAATCTGGGTTTTGACACTGCATTAAAATAGCTATATCATATTTTGTTAAACCAAAGGATGCCATGTATTGTAAGACACACCTTGATTCCAGAGGTGTTAAAAATTAAAAAAAAAAATTATGCTTCTTAGACTTGGTGAAATGCACACTGCACAAGAATTTTTTTTTTAGTTCTAAACAAATAAAATGTAGGACACTTTCTTCCTTTTTAAAGGGCTGTTGAACATACAGTCTTTTTCAATAAAATGACATCTTTCTTTTTAAAAAAATTGAATATTTCATGATGTGTTTGAAAATAATGTTATTGGTTCTTTTACATCCATAAATTGGGGTTGAGATTCATTCTGCAATATCTTCAGAGTTATTTTTTACTTTCTCAGTTCAAATCTCACGTGCTTCTTGCTGTGCTAAGACCTACATTTTGAAAGTGAGGCTTTTAAGTGTGGGCTATATTATTCTAAGAGGAAATTGCTAAATTTAAAAAAATTTTAAACATATATTATCCAGTTGGCCTTTTACATCCATGAGTTCCTCATCCTCAGATTTAACCAACCAGGGATCGAAAATATTTGAAGAAAAAAACACAATAAAAAATAATAATACACCAATTAAAGAAATACAAATTTTAAAATGTAGTATAACAACTATTTATATAACATTTATATCGTATTAGGTGTGATAAGTAATCTAGAGATGATTTAAAGTATACAGGAGGTTGTGTGTAGGTTATATGCAAATACAATGCCATTTTATGAGACTTGAGCATCTTTAGATTTTGGTATGCACAGAGAGTCCTGGTCCAGGAACCAATCCCCTGTGGATTCTGAAGGACAGCTGTACGAATGCTCCGCACCTTATGATGGGCTACATCCTGATAAACCCATCATAAGTCAAAAAACCATAAGTCAAAATCTTAAGTCCCATTGTTAAGTTGGGACCATCTGTATATTAAAAGTTATATAATATTAAAATAGATATGTATCATTATTACATTTGATGAAATATAATATTGCAGAAAGTTTGGGGAGACAGTAATATTTTAATATTTGTAAATCTATACTAGGACTGTTAATTTAATCACCAGATTGACATGTTGGGAATTATTCTCTTATAAATTAGTGTTGTACTTTGATAGGTTTTAATTCTCTTCTTTTTTTTCTTTTTTGTACTTTAATGATCTTACATGTATATATCCCTATTTTTTTCAGATTACTATCTTGGATGCAAAACGGAGCATGAACATTGGGATATTTCTTAAGCAATTTAAGAAGTAAGATTTTTTTGCACACATTTGAAACTTTAGTCATATGCATGCTGTCAGTGTCAAAGTCTGTGGGTGTGACCGAGCTAAAATTCTAATTCTAATAGGAGTGAAAGTCATTCCTCACATCTTCAGATCCTTCTTAGACACATGCCTTGAGTCTGCAAGGGTCTGTTACTTTCTGCAGTTTTCCCCCATGAAAACATAATGTAGTGGCTTGAAGTTTATGGACAATTGCTCCAGGGTGTCCATTCAAGCCTGTCACATCAGGCAATTTACAGATTCATCTCTAGTGCTGCCCCTTCAGTGGAGGTTGGATTTATGGTTGAATTTACATGTTCTAAAGTAGAAAGGAGAGGGCTCTGCAGGGGTTCCAGTGAGACCAAAGGGGGTTATTTTTCTTCCCCTAGTGGTTGTTGCTGCTTTCAACCTTTTTGGGATGCTCGAGGATGGCTCCCTGGGTGAGGGGGCCTCTGAGCCATGTGTCAGGGTCTCCTGTTCCCAGCAGTGGGGCTGTCGTGAGCACTGACACAAAACCACCAGGCCAGATTGGGAAGGGGGCAGGATGGGGAGGAGGGTGAAGGAGATTTGTTTTAATTTCCACTGGGTTGTGTCTCCTTTGGCACTCCAGCAAACGTGAAATGAAATGTGATTCATTGTCTTTTCAAGGTCTCCTCAGTCCATTGTAGAAGATATTCATCAAGGAAAGAGTGAGCATTATGGATCAGAGACATTGAGAGAATTTCTTAAGCTTTTGCCAGAGTCAGAAGAGGTAAGGAATTTGGTGCTTGAGTTTTGGGTGTTAGGAGTGATCATAAAATCTTGATATTTTTAGGAGTGTCAAAACTCACCTGGAAAGGGCACTCTCCTACCCACAGCCAGAGTTTTCTTACATAAAAGTAATAAGTGACCCAGTAGAAAGAACATGGGTTATGGAGTCAGAGAATCTAAGTTCAAACTCAAGCTGTATACTTAATTGAGAAACTTGGACAAGGTTCTTAAGTCCTGTGAACTTTAGTTTCCTCACTTGTAAAGGGAGGATAATGATGCTTACCTCATTGGATTGTCAAGATGATTAAACCCTAGTTACGCATCTAACATGGTTCTTGGCACGTGGGAGCTTAACACATTTCAGTTTCTTTTCCATCATCTAAAGATGACCTTTACTCAAGTTATTTTATAATACATAGACTTAAAAAAAAAAAGAAAAAGAAAACCATTTTGAATAAAGATGCTCTAAAAATTTGGGGAGGTAGGTAAATTGTTAATAAATGTTGTCTACATACTTGATTCAAAGGTGAGAATTGTTGTGATAGCAATACAGTATCATAAAGTTATTTGTTTTGTTTGGACTAAATTAACTGAATTGTTGAATGGTTAGTTAGCTTAATAGGAAAAAACAGAACAACAGTCATATAAAATCTTCCAATATTGGGATATTGTCCTTTATTTCTGAAGAAAAATTCAATAAGAAATTATACAAATGCATGTGCTTATAAACTCTTAAATAATATAGAATCTTATAAACTTTTTACTTTAAAAGTAAAGAATATAAGAATAAGTTATGTAAGTTGCCCTCTTCACACACACACACTTCTGACTCCTCCCTCCCCTTCCCACTCTTCCTCCCCCACATAATTTAAGGAACTTGACTTTAGTGCCGTTAATGACATCAAGGGAGATATATTTGTACTTTTTCTTTTACATTGATTAATGTTAAACTCACAGTGCCAAATTTAGGATGTTAGTGGGTAACTAGAGTCTCTAGTTTTATCCAGGTGTATCTAATAACCTGGGGCGCTCTCTCTATCTCAAGTTTTCTGTTTGCCAATTAAGTGTAATTAACCTAAGCCAAGATTAATTAATGGCAGTTATTAATGTTAGTAAAGGCTCTTAAAGTCTTAAAGGAAAGGTACATTAAATCGTAATTTACCCTGGATCGTACATATTGAACAGACCTTAGTCTTCCTTTTATACAGAGAATGGGAGTTCCAAAATCTTTACTAGGATGGATAGGTTTTAACTGATTAGAGTTTTAAAAAGACTTAGTTACTCTTGAAACCTTATTCCCACTTGGGCTGTTTTCATGACTCCTCCTTAGGACCGCTCTGCATACCCACTCCTAACTGACCTCACCGTTTTTTTTAAGTGAGGATCAAATTTGATAGCCCATGTGAAAGTGCTCTGAAAAGCTCTAAATTGCTAACTAAATGAAAGTTAGACGTGAGGGAGGCTGCCAGCTTCATGCCGTGAAGAGGTGGGAAACTGAATAGGATGTTCCTAATATCTTCATTTTTCGTTCAAAAGGTGATTAGAAAATGCAAAGGGATTTTTCAGAGAGTCAAATTAGCTGTCAAACCTCTCAGATTTTAAAAGAATTCTGGGCTTTTTTGAGTTGTGTGTGGGATATAATTCAGAAGGAAGAATGTTAAGGATAAGATGACAAAAACCCACCTAAGGGCTGCCCCGAGTCACTGAGGCTCGCTCAGCCCCAGGCTGGTAGCTGGCCTGAGAGCTGACCTGGGAGGTGAAACATGATGGGACCCTGTAAGGCCTTCCCAGCCACCAAACCAGCTGTAGCTATTCCTCCCCTCACCCTGCTGCTGCAAGGCCAGCCATCGTCTGAATATCTGACAAGCTTGTCACACTCCTCCTCCTTGTTTACATTACCACTAAGCTCCAGCTCACCACACCCTCCAAACTCAACTGGAAGCTTCCTTCAGCAGGAACACCCTGACAGTCCCTGGCTGCTTGGAGCCCCTCCCTGAACACTCTGGTGTATCTGTGCTGTGGGAAGCGTCTCAGGGAAAGCCAAAGCCACCTCAGGACTGATGCCTGCTGCAAGGACAGATTAGCCCTGTTGTGAATGCTTTGTGGCCCCTGAGTCTTTGAGTCTCTGGATGGAGGTTGTAGGATGAAGCATAGGAGGAGGCAGGGCCAAGGAAGAGAGGTTGAGGAATGTGGCAGAAATATGCTAATGGATGCATAAGTGCCTGCGTAACCGCGTTACTGAGCTAAGCCGGTGGTGTAACATTGTACGCTCATTTTTAGCGCAAGTAAGGACTAAACATTTATTGAGTGCCCGCACATGCCAGCCACTGGACAGGGCAGAATGAAGTGAAATAAGATAATATATTTATGGTGTTTAGCCTAGTGCCTGGCACACAGAAAGTGAATACGTCATAGCAATGATTCTTTTGTGTATTTTTCATTTAATCTTTGCAGCGACATTATAAGGTATTCTTTATTTTACAAAGGAGAAACTGAGGCTCACACGGGTTAGCCATAACTTGCCTGGAGTCACATGATTTCAGGGTGATAGAGGACAGGGTGGACTTGAACCCTGATCCCTCTGGCCCCAGCGCAGCACGTTCTTTCTGTGGCACTCCACTGCCTCCCTTCCAGGAGGGAAGGGCAAAGGTTGTCAAAACCACACCTCCCTCTGCACTCACCTCCCAGCCTTTTCATCACCTCTGTTATCACAAAGTACGGGTGTAAGTGTCACTCGAATAATACTGTAATCTTATCAGCGCGCTGAAAAATATCAACGGAAACAGCCCCTTTTTTCTCCTGCCCTCTCAGCAGACAGGCGGACCGAAGCCAAGGTTGTCAGGAATCTCTCTGCCCTCCGCCGCAAATCTTTTATCTGGCATGTTTGTTCATCCTTCTTCAAACATGTGGTTAACACTTGCAGAGGAAGAAGGTGGACCCAGACATGAAGGCCCAGGAGCGTGCTCTCATCCAGCACGGTGTTCCCATGCCGGAGGGCCGGGAGGGGCCGGGGAGCCCTTACCCAGCCTGCTGGCTCCTGGTCTACTGCCTCAGTGGCAGGGCTAGAGCTGGTAGAAACTTGCTGTTCTCTCTGGAAGCAGGTTGAGTTGCCTCCTCTGGACATTTTTATTACCTCTTTCCTGTCTTCTTCATTTACTGTTCTGCTGGGAGGGGAAGCACAGGGAGGAAACTCAGGGGTCGACTGTTGGGTGGCTGCGCTGGTGGGAAGTCCTGCATTTCCAGGCCTTGTGACTGGAATTAGATAGGATGAAGGAGCCTGCCCTTTGGAGCGTGTGGCTCCAGGAGCATGCTCTATTAGGACAAAAATCGGGCACACACAGCCAGGGTCATAATGAGTGTGTCTTGGCTCAGCCAACAAAATTATGCCTAACAATGTTTAATAAATGCTTTTTGATAATGACGATGAGAAGTCATAATAATTATAGGGTTTGTTCACTTCTCTTTTTTACTTCCCTACCACTATGAAGGTACAGTAATCCCTCTTAATGAACATAAATCTCATTTTGAAATAAAACGAAGAACTGTATACATGGCATTTAAATTAAATAGTCTTTCCATCACCCTTCTCTTGAAATCCATAAACATTTTTAGCCTTTTACATAAGTGAAGGAGATTAATCATTGCTCCCTTACAGTTCAGCACATGTTTAATAGAAATATTTACCAAGTTTACTTAGCATGACTTGTTCTTATGCTTTAGACTGAAAACTGCTGTTATTTTCAGAAGCTTTGCACATGCTACGTGTATGGTTTTATAAAAGGTACAACCTCACTCTGCCCCTGCCCATATATAGTGAATTGTTAAACTCTAGTTTAGAAGAAATCAGAATTGATTTTATGGATTTCTCAGTTTAGAAACGAGGCACTGATTTGGGTTTAGCTAAACCAGAAGTGCCCTATGCCCTGAAATGTAGTGAGGAAAAAAATGATAGATTCACTTTTGGGCTCTCATGGGTAGGGGAAATGTAGTTTCTGCCCTAAAAAAAAAAAGTCTTAAGGACCAGACTTAATACCAGGATGTGAATTTGTACTGTTACATTTTGTTTTTTATATTTTCAAATAATTGAGGTAGATATTTGCAAATACTCCTTTCTTTATGTTTTTGAACTGTCATTTCCTATTTTTCAAGGGACTTAAAATTATGTTATTAATCATAACCCAGGGGATGGAAGAAAATAAGCTTGATAAAGAATGGTAAAAAGTGATGAGTACTTACTGGCAACAGTTAGCTGCAAAGATAGGCTGTGTACTTCACTGATAGTATAAAGGTGCCACTTACTATAAAGAATTTTGTTGGATGACTCTATTTATAGTGGACTTAGAAGTGGTTTTGCCATTGGATTGGTCCAGTTTTCTGTGTGGGGAAGGCATGACTTATTATCTAATGCTGTTTGAAAACTTTCTCTTTACCTCCACCCTACCTGCTAGCTGTTTGGCTGTTTACCTATGTCAGAACTCTTCTTTTTTTCCTTTATTACAGTTGGAGGAATATTTGTGTATTTAAAAACTTAGTTTAGTTTACTTTGTATAAGAGAAAAATACATGATCACTATAGATGTTTTAGCAAATAAAAATGAGCAGCAGAAGAAAACAGTAATCCCTGTAGTCCTATCACCCAGGGTACATGGGCCCTTTTATTCTTTCTCCTGTGCATGTATGAAGGTGTGCACGTGGGAGCCTTGTAGGGCAGGAGATAACACTAAAAAAAATTTATAAAAGTGAGATCTCACTGTGCATACTATTAATTATTTTTATTATCTGGCCTTTTCATTGGGGAAAATCTTAACATTGATCTTTCAGTTGTTTAAGCTATTTTTCTTTTTTCTCTCCCTGCTGGAGAGCCAGTAGGTATTCACCTGAACATGCTGTAGTCCTTTCCTTTAAAGCTGTTATATGTGAAGTGGAATAAGACCCCAGAAAGATCTGTGTTAGACCTTACCCAGTCCACGTATTTTATATCCAAAATACTCAAAATAAGATTTATTTCACTTACGACTTAAAGGACCATGTTATAATGACTATCCAGTCTCTTCTTTCTTCTCCCAAACAATGATCTCACTTCCAGATTATTGCTTACAGAAAATCTTCATCCTTAAAACTGATCCTTTTTTAGCCCATCCCTTTGGTAACCTTCCTGAGGATTCTAGTGGCTCCAGCTCTCTGGCTTGCATGGGACTGAATGTCTATAGATGATATGACACTAGCTCTTCACTTTCAAATTTGTGAGTTTTGTTTTTTTCTTGTGAAAAACAAAGGAGTAGATGATTTCCTTTTCTGTCTTTTCCTAGGTCTATATTTTTATTAATTTGAATTCAGCACTGAAATCCTATGTTCTTAGAAGAATTCTAGGATAAAATTTAAAATCTTAACTTTTAATCATAAGTGATTTTGTTTCTCTATCTCCTTTTCCATTTGTCTTTTAGGTAAAGAAATTAAAAACATTTAGTGGCGATGTGTCCAAGCTGTCTCTGGCAGACTCCTTTCTGCACTGCTTAATTCAGGTGCCAAAGTAAGATACAGTCACTGATCATTGTTCTTTGTAGAGTAAGATTTATAAACTAATGACATTAAATTATACAGTTTTACTTTTTATTTTCTAGCTATTCGCTTCGGATTGAGGCCATGGTGCTAAAGAAGGAATTTTTACCTTCTTGTTCTTCTCTATACACAGATATAACAATTTTAAGAACTGCTACGAAAGGTAAGTAAACACATGATCCTTTATACAACTTGTTTTTATAATTTTGGTAGCTGTTTATTTTTGTAAAAAATTCAATTAAAATTGGAAATGGAAAGTCCCGTATTTCTGGTATACCCTAAAAAGGGAAATGAGACGCTACTAGGGATGCATTCAAGATTTATTTCCATTCACTTCCCCCACTCCTCGGAATGAATGTTGATTTGCATATTATCCTACCATGAAAGGAAGTTTCTTTCATCTCAAGCTTCAGACTAAACCTTTCTGGTTGCAGCTCACTCTTCCCCTCCTAGTTAGCTCTGCGTGTGTGTGTGTGTGTCTCTGTGGTACGTAGTGTGTATGTATGTGCGTGGTGTGTGTTTGTGGCAGGTAGCGTCTGTGTGTGTGTGTGTGTGTGTGTGTGGTGTGGTGTGGTGTGTGTATGCACAAAGCCTGGGACCCTGGGCCACCTGCCTCTCCTGTCCGTGCTCTGGCCTCTGTTGGCAGCTGGGTCCCTGCTGTTCCAGAAGCCGATGGCCTTTCCAGGCATCAACAGTGTGACTCTTGTGCCCGGCTTCCTGACCTTTCTGGACTGTGTTGTCTTCTCCCACCCACTTCTCCAGACTCCCAATTTTGGGTGGGCTGTTGAAACTTGAGAGGGGCAAGTTGGTCGTTTTCATGTCTTTGAACTACTCTTTAAATTATTGCCTGCCCAGCTTGGACAGACTCCTGTCAGGGTCGCTCTAATGTCTCATCCAGTGGGGATGGAAGCTTTGGGCTCTGGCGTTCGTGGCACTGGGACTGTAGGCCTGGCAGCGTTGCAGCTGCTTCCTGCTCATCTCCCAGGCAAATGCTCTGGCTCTCCTTGACCCTCACATTTTCCAGCATTCATTGGAGCCAGCCTGACTTCCTTTTTTTCATTTTCCGGATTTCTAGTTATTGTTGTAGAACTGTTCATTCCTATTTGTTTTTCCTGTTTAGTTGCTCTCTGGCCTGTGTTGTCATAAAATTTTTCTCTCTGATCCATCATATTTTCTTGATTTTAGCAAGGAGACCCTAAGAAGAATTCCTTTTTCCTTTCGATATAGAGACCTTTTAAGATTTTTCCCACACCAAGGCTATTGCAGCAACTTGGAAGGATTGTTCTGGAAGAATATGTTTTCATATTGAGCAATGCAAATTTGTGGGCACGGCAGAAATGTTTCTTATCTGCTTACCCTTCCAAAACTGGCTGCCTTAGATAACGTAATGTAGGCAGTGATCCAAATGTAATTTTTTGAAAGTAATACGAGACTTAACGGAGAATATTAACTTAAAAATATCATAGGTGACATTTTATTATCCACATATAGTGTAATTTTAATAATCAGGTTTTCTTTTTAGCTTTTCAAATATATGAAAACATTTTTAATTTTGTTTCTTTGCATAGGTGTACAAAAGATTGATGTTAATAAAGAACTAGTGGAAAAAAAAATAAAGAACTAGTTTACCAATATAATACAGTGATAAGTTTCTTTTTAAAACCTTCAGCCAGGCCGGGTGCAATGGCTCACTCCTGTAAGCCTAGCACTCTGGGAGGCTGAGGTGGGTGGATCACTCAAGGTCAGGAGTTCAAAACCAGCCTGAGCAAGAGTGAGACCCCCGTCTCTACTTAAAATAGAAAGAAATTAATTGGCCAACTAAAAATATGTAGAAAAAAATCAGCCGGGCATGGTGCACATGCCTGTAATCCCAGCTACTCGGGAGGCTGAGGCAGAAGGATCGCTTGAGCCCAGGAGTTTGAGGTTGCTGTGAGCTAGGCTGACGCCATGGCACTCTAGCCTGGGCAACAGAGTGAGACTCTGCCTCAAAAAAAAACCTTCAGCCAATCCAAATGACATGTGTAGCTTTGAATAAAATGGAAAGATTCTCTGGGTGCCTGAGCTCTCAGGGTTAGTGTTTTGTAAGTTATTTACATGTCATCCCAGCCTGTTTATTTTTTTAATCTCTTCATAACTCATTGGCTGAGCAAAATGCTGGTTGCTATTGGTTTTCATCTTCCAGAAATGCAGTCTCAAAGGCTAGTGGATATAAAGAAAAAATTAAAGAAATAACTCTGAGAAGAAAGTTAATTTTTATAACACAGTGTACTGCTTTTCATTAGGTTTTGTATCTTCTAGTACTTGAAAATTCTCTTCATGTCTGATCTATTCTGTGATATCTACCTGTCATATGTATTTGATTCCCAGTCAAACATCATGACATTGCCAATAGCAAATGGTGTGTTAGGTATGCCGTAGAAGGTGCTGCTTTGTTTTCTCAATCTTTTTGTACAGTTTAGAGTCAGAAATTGCTTCAGACACACTTGAACTTGGATGTGGTAGCAGTCTCCTGTGCATTTGAAGCTGAAGGCTTCTCTAAGGTGGTGTGGTGTGTTCTTTTTGATAGAGCTGATGTCATGTGAGGAGCTACATTCGATATTGCACTTGGTGCTCCAGGCTGGGAATATCATGAATGCAGTAAGTAAAATTCAAAACAATTGAAATGTTGTATTTTCAACTTTGTCCTTCTAAAGGTGTGTATATATATATATTTTTTTTTTCTTGATTTGTCTTCTTTAGGGAGGGTATGCTGGCAATGCAGTAGGATTTAAACTGTCTTCTTTGCTCAAATTGGCAGACACAAAAGCAAATAAACCTGGGATGAATCTTCTGCACTTTGTCGCACAGGTATGTGGAAATGATTAACATGGGGAAAGAATGTGCATGAATCCCCCTGGGAGGCGGTGAAGTTTTTCCCAGGCATGACGTGGTGTCAGACAGAGTTAGGAAAGGGCATGGTGAGTTCCAAGAAGGTTTTGTTTGTAGAAGCGCTATTTGCAGATTCCTGAGGTGAACTGCACCTAGGGTTCTAGGGCTGCAGGGAAGTGCAGGGAGTGAGGCAGAGAGGCTGGTGAAGCCAGTTATGAAGGATTCAAATGTCAAAGGTGGGGAATTTGGATTTCACACTTTAGCAGTGGGGGGCCAACAGAAGCCTGTGCACAGCATAACAGCATGACCGGGTTTTTTGTTTTTCTTTTGGGAAAATAAGGCACCGTGGAGGCTGGGCTGGAGTGGAGAGAGAACTAGAAATAGGGGCATGTCTCGGTGGGAGTTGGCTGCAATTATTTGGTAAGGGTTGAGGAGGGTAATGGCCATACGGACAGAGAGTAGAGGGCTGGGTAGTGAAACATTTCCCATGTGGAACTGACTAGATTTTTGAGCAGGTATGTGTAGAAAGATCACTTTCTTTCTTTCTTTCTTTTTTGTCTGTGAACCGTGTGTAACAGCACAGGGCTGCCAGCACAGAGTTTGGGGTCTGATTCTATCCATTGGTTCTTTTCTTGACTGGGTCTCTGTAACACCAAAATAGCTAGGTACAAAGTAAAAAATCAGCCAAAGACAGTTATCTCTTTGTTGTTAAATGATCTCAGCTAATTGTACTGATTTGCTTTTTCTCCATTGAATCACCCTGTTGTTTTGACATCAGTGATACACACATAGCTTTAACCTGGGAGGAAGCCATGTTGTGTGTTTGTTTTGCATGTGGGCTTCAGAACAGGGCAGGACTGGAGACTTTGGCTGTCCTTTGCTAGCTGTACTTCCTCAGACACGTTACTTAAGCCTTAAGACCCTCAATTTCTTCATCTAATGATGGGAGTAGTGTTAACTTACCTCAAAACCAGGTAATTGAGAGGGCTTAGCTCAATGTTTACATGTAGTACACTCTCTGTAAATAATACACACTGTTATTACTATATTCTTCAGAAGATAGAGGGTCATGTTTAATTTGGTACTTGATGGGAAAGTTAATTTTCAGAGCATTAAAAGAAGAAAATGTGTTCCTTACCCAGCATGCATTGCAGATAGTATTCTGGCGGAGTTCTCACAGATCATGTGTCCAGGTGCTCTGTGTAACTTGGTCCCGGCCCATGTGGGGAAGTTTCCTGAGTCAGTAATTGCTCCCTCTCACCCTCTGAACAGGTGAAGGAAGAATCCAAACACCTCCATAGCTTGTGTACCTTCTGATTAAACTCAGTTTGCAAACTGGTTTAACAGCTGAAGGTATCTCAGTCATTTAAAGGCATACTCACAGGTATGGGTGGTATTTAAGCAGGATATATTGGATTCTCCTAGAAACAATGGGCCCTAGTAAGCTGCCACCTCCTTCTATTGAGTTTTAATGCACATGAATTAATTATATTTCATGTCAAGATTAATTGCTCTGGGAAGTTAAATGTATCTTGAGAGTAGAGGAGTTCTGGGAAATCTTACTAAGAATATCAGAGTTCGTGTCTCAGTGAATTGCTTTGAATGTGTCAAATTTAAAAACAGGAACAGTGGTTTTTAACTTTCCTTTAAGCCGTAAGAAAATTATTTCCTTCCAATTTTATCCATATAGTGACAGAAAATTCTGTCTTTGTTCCAGGAAGCCCAAAAGAAAGATGCCATTCTTCTAAACTTTTCAGAAAAACTACATCATGTTCAGGAGGCTGCTAGGTAAGCAAGGGAGACCAGCAGTGAATTGTGAGAATTCAAGCTTTTTTAAAACTGCCTTCTAACGACAACCGATGAATAATTACAACTTTCGGATTTCACTTTGAACTTGAAAAGGTTTCGTCTTGTTGAATTTTCAGCTTTCTTTTTCATTTGCTTAAGATATGTGTACAAGCACCTTTGGAATTTGGAGTTTTTAAACTATAATAAAAAACTATTTCAGTCTATTCTAATGACTCTCATCAGTGTAAAAAAAATATGGATAAAGAACTTCAAATCCCTCCACACCCAAAAGACAGAGTTTAAGCAACACAGCCTATTATCTTGGGAGTTAATATATATCAATCAAACTTTCAGGGCCATGCATTACTGTTTCCTTGTAGAATCTGACATGGTACATTTATTTTCTATTGTGTTAGAAGGGGTTGAAACCATACCAAGAGCTGTGAAAGGATTTTATTTTAAATTAGTCACTCAACTTTATAGAGAAATTATCTATCAAACATAAAGCTCTGTTTACATCACTCTAATTTGCTTCTGATCCTAATGTAGATGTGTATTTTAATGTCACTATAATCAGTGTGTATGTGCTGTTTTGAGTTCTATGTTTTTTTTTTTGTTTGTTTTTTTTTCGAGACAGAGTCTCACTCTATTGCCCAGGCTAGAGTGCCATGGCGTCAGCCCAGCTCACAGCAACCTCAAACTCCTGGACTCAAGCAATCCTTCTGCCTCAGCCTCCCGAGTAGCTGGGACTGCAGGCATGTGCCACCATGGCCAGCTCATTTTTTTTTCCTATATATTTTTAGTTGTCCAGCTAATTTCTTTCTTTTTTTTTTAGTAGAGACGGGGTCTCTCTCTTGCTCAGGCTGGTTTTGAACTCCTGAGCTCAAATGATCCTTCTGCCTCGGCCTCCCAGAATGCTAGGATTACAGGTGCCAGCCGCCACGCCCGGCCTGAGTTCTGTGTTTTTAAATTTACAATACATATCCATGCATCCTGTAGTAAATGATCAATAATCAGCTCTTTGGAAAAAAAGTCCTGATTTGTAGTATTTGGTGACTTTCATGCCCTAAATACTGCTGCCAGGGCTGATTTCAAGCTGCCAACATAGCGTTACTGAATGCAGAGTTGGGAAGAGATACCCACAGTTGGCTCCCATGGCTCAGCACACCACTTCATGTATCAACTCAGTTCATATCATGTATTTATTCGTTCTGTGGCTATATCCAGCTATGAACCATATGCTTATGAACAAACGAACCATAGCTCGTAGCCCTGTCATTGGCCAGTAGCTCAATATTACTGACTCTATGAACATCTATCTTGCCAGAGATCACACAGCTTTTCCAAAGTCGGATTATCAGTTCAAAGGTGTAAACAGTTCATAATTCATGTTTACAGATCGCCAGAATGGGCATCTCATAAGACATGAACTGCTTTGGTTTTGGATTACTAAAGGAAATTTGTGTGGGAATACTTTTACTCTGAGTAGTATAGAAATGATACTAAGAGCTATATAGAGAGGAATTACCATTACATTTTTGAATTGGCATTTCTGGTCAGAGTTGGAAATGCCAACTCTGATTGGAAATTTAGCTTAGAAAAACCCTATTCAGTAACATAGGTTGGTTGGTTGGTTTGAAATGGAAGGCGAAATACACTTGTGAAGTACAAATACATCTCAGATAGGCACCACTGACCAATGAAGTTGAAAAACATTATTGCATAAAGAAAAATTAGAATCAATAATGGAAGTGTGAATGCAATGTAATTTATGAATTTCACCTGGATTTTAGGTTTCACCTGCTCACTTTACCAGGTGACAAAACCATCTTTCATGTTCTGCTAAGCTCAATTCAATGTATATAACAAAAGCATTGCAATTGACTGAACCATTAAGTTGCAGAACTGTTAGCTGTGTTTTAGTTCTTTGTAAAATATAGAGAGCTTACTCTGGGTATCTGTGGCGAAAACATGAAGTCAGCTTACTATCTCCACAGTACCCTTAGAATCAGGATTATCAACATACATTGCCTTGCTTCTCATGAGAGCTTAATGTGTGTAGTGGACAGAGGAAAGCATATGTCTCCCAGAGTCCTGATGGCTTTTAGGTCTTAGCACTTATTATGTAAAGCTCTTCAGACCTATTTTATGAGAAACTGTAAGTCCCATAGTTTGGTTTATCTCACCTGTGAGAGCAAAGTTACAGCCTGCTCCCTTTGAACCAGTGTATGTCTTTAGGAAGGAATAGCCACTTAAAAAAAACAGGAGGAAACACACAAGATCTAAATACAGGGGTAGGTGAATATAATTGCAGTAGCTCTCCCTTCTGTTTCCAAGGTTGACCAATAGTTGGTCTTGTTTGATGTACCCACACGACACAGGGCTTCCTTGTGCCAACTGCCCACTCTCCCCTTTCTTCTTTTAGATTATCTCTGGATAACACAGAGGCAGAGCTGCACTCGCTGTTTGTCAGGACGAGATCACTGAAGGAAAACATCCAGCAGGACGGTGAACTTTGTCAGCAGATGGAAGATTTCCTTCAGGTTCGTGGGGGATTCAAGCCAGCCCCTCTAATCATATCTTCCAGCAGAACCACTGAGGCCCGTTAAATTTGCACAGAGTATTTGTGGAAGCATCAGGTTCCCATTCATATTTTTTCCCCCAAGTTAGTAAAAGGAACTTTGTATGTCAGTGCAAAGTTGCAGAGGAATTGAGTATGACTGAAATGTAAGGTATTTGTTTAGAGACTGGGCTTCTGTTTATCATAGCTCAATTTGCATTATTGTACTTTACTGTAGTGAAATGGTATCAACTTATGGCTCTTACATTTGGACTATGCAGTCAGATTTTGTGTAGCAGAATGAAGTTCCACAGAAGTCATCAAGACACCTTAGAACTTGGGCTCTCATTGCTTCACTTGTTTATACTGAAGAAACAAGCTGCATTTTGGCATGTTTTATAATGAGGACGGAACACACGATAGCTGTGCCTATCAACGCCCGAAATACATCAGGTCCACAGGGTGTGTCAGGAGCTGTGCCGAATAACATCAACAAGAAACAGCAGAGTGGACATGTTTGTGACAGCTCATTGTGACTCACTAATCACATAGTCTGACATACTTCTTTTATCTTCCTTATTTAAAAAAAAATGGCACTGTCTCATGGTCTTAGTCTTCAGTGAAATGGTGTGCTACCTGAAGTGTAGTCAGTGCTTTGAGACCTGCAAGGCAGAATCTGTGTGGCAGGGCTGCCCTTGGCACTGGGGAGGAACAGCATGCTCCCAATATTGTGCCAGCTGAAGTCTTCACTCATTAATTCAGCTACTTCAAACCATTACAAGCTTTAGCTCATGTCGGCCGACATTTGATTTTGTTTGGCTGTGCTGTGAGTTTATTTTTATTATTAATCATGTGCTCTGTATTTTCTTTTAAGTATAACCAAACTCTAATTTTTCTGTTAAAGTACGCACATTTTTCTCAAATTGCAAAAACAAAGCAAATACTACCACCACCACTACCACAAAAATAACTAAACACTAAGCACAGTCAGATGCATAAAACAAATTTAGAAATTCAAGAGTAAGGACCCTCACACATCCAGATTAAAATTCTGTACGTTTCCCTCCCCCAAGTTCTTTTGTTAAATATTAGTATCTAATACTAAATATTAATACAAAAGGATCATCTTCACCTCTAGACTACCCTTCAAAGGCAAGCAGCCTTGTTTTAACTCTTTAAACTCTTCTGTTAGTCATTTTAGTCATCTTTATCTCTGTAAATAAAATATTCCACACAGCTATGTTCTTTTCTTTCTTAAATTGAACTTCTTTTTGAATAGGTGAGATAACGTTCTTCAAGGTAGGTTAGGGCAGGCCCTGCGGGTCTCTGAGTGCCACTCTGAACACTGGATTTACACCATAAGCAAGGGGGCATCATTCAAGGCTTTTGAACAGAAAGAAAACAGGAACGCATTTTTGCAGATTTATTTCAGTATTTCAACCCTTAGGCAAGAAATACTTAGTGAATTAGTTCGGAACTTTGGTTTGTAGCAGGCAAGTTAGAGATGTCAAGTTGAATTTGATATCACAACTGCAAACTTGTTGTCATTCTTGCTTTGCCAGTGTAGTTTTGGACTTTTTTATTTGTGGCCTTAATCGTGTAGAACTCGTGGCAAATAACTCAGAGCATGGTTACTTTTCAGATCCATATTCTGAATGTTTCACTGTCCAAAGGGTGACTTCAGCAGTTTAAGTTTTCCTTCCTGGTATTCTGTCAGTCCCCACAGGATCTAGAGAGGGGACATTCGAGGTGGAGCTAAGCTCCCGTGCAGATTTTTTTCAACAGGCCTGTTTTTCTGCAGTCGAGCTGTTCTTGGCTGGACTCCATCTTCCCCCTGTGAAAGAATGACAGGCAAAGATTTATCCTTTCATTAATACCATTCTCTCCATAAAGAAAAATACATCATGAATGTACACGCTGCCTTGGGCTACTGACTCAGATGGTTACTTTCCCTGGTATTTGATTTCTTAAATAGTTTTGGTTTCCTACTACCTCTTGAATGCGTTTGGTTTAAGAAAAGGGCTTTTAAGGGTGAACATGGGTTGGAGTGGGTAGGAGGTGGTGTCTTAACAGAATTCTCTTAGGTTCTGTAGCTCTCCAAGCATGTCCAAACAGCAGTCCCGCTCCTTGAAGGTGGGCAACTTATGGCTTTACCATTTCCTAGGCTCATCCCCACTTCACGAAAAAAGAAGGTTTTCAAATGTAAGCCTTTTTTAAAAACACGATATGTGTCATTTCATCGAAGGAACATATTTCATACATTCCTTCTTCATATAAGCATTATTCCCCAGTGAATAAGAAAGCAGCATAATGCTTCAGTGTGATTCTAGATATTCAGTCTCCCGTGGAGTGTCTGCTGAGGTACTTCCTCTCCCTCTCCACGCTGCTTCCTCTTTACCGTCAGCATAGTCAACATACTGTCACCAAACTGCCGGCAGGGAAGTGTGCTTGTGACCCTTGGACGTGGCAGATCCCATCCTGAAAGCCTTGGGGACTCGCTGGAGGAAAGCAAGCTTCTTTCATTCCCACCAGTTTGTTGAGGCAGTACCAGGATTTATAGGGGCCTCAGAGACTTATCTGTCCTAGAAGAATTAGGAGACAATAAAGAAGTAAAGAGAGTGGATATGTGTAAGACTAATTCCTAACCAAAGGAACCCAGCAGAATCTCCTGGGGAGTTTTAGTAGAATATTAGTGCTGGATCCACCCTAAACCTATTAAATTGCATAAGTGGGGTGCAAGCATGGACTGTCAAAGCTTTCCAGCTGACATGGGTGATCACCCCTGGTTTAGGCACGAGGGCTTTAGTCCTTGGGTGGGGGTAACACCGATCCTGATAGGGCTCATTTGGGATTAAATTTAAACTGCCAGGGCAAAATTGACAACTTTTCAATACAAGTAACTTCAGGGACCCTAAAGTCAACTCTTGGCCAGATTAAGACTCAGTTTTAAGAGAAGGAAAAACAGATGCAAAATGAGTCTTTCTTGATAAAAACTCACTGCATACCTGTGTCATTTTTTCCAGTAAACATTAAAGGTGAACATTTTGTTAGTGCCATTCTATAAGTTAAAGCTCTTAAGTCTATCTTGTTGCTTCTAGGTCTTACATAGGAGTTCACTTTGCTTTCTCCAAGGTTTTGCTTGGGTTGAGTGCATTGGCCTTGCAGTAAGCCTTGCCTTTCCCAAGACCTGGAATTGAACCCCAGGAGTGTGTCTTCCCTGGGTACCAGACGCAGTGCTGAGTGCCTCACCAGCTGACCATGTTTCCTTCAGTGTGTGCACATTTGTTTTTCCGCAGTTTGCCGTAGAAAAGCTGACAGAACTGGAACACTGGAAACGAGAGCTCCAGGATGAGGCCCACGCCCTTATAGATTTTTTCTGTGAAGACAAAGAAACCATGAAACTAGATGAATGCTTTCAGATATTTAGAGACTTCTGTACCAAATTCAACAAAGCAGTTAAGGTATGGCCGGTGGCGTATCTGGGTTTTCAGAGTTGTTGGGATTTTAATTTTTCTTCTTCTTGACCCAGTCCTCTGCTATGGCAGAAGAACAGTTGAGTGTCACCCTGGTTTCAGGAACATCTGGCCCAGGTGGTATTGCCAGGCTCTCAGTTGGGACTGCAGGGAAGTGGCTCTGCCATCCCAGCCCTGAGGCTTCCGTATCATCAGGAGCCTGGCATTTGGCCGCCTCTGCTGCTTTGCTGCTCATACCAACACACTCATGAATGCCCTAAAAGCATTTTGTTAGTAAGGTCGCTCTATGATGGCAGTCACATTTAAAAGTCTCCTGAAGATCCTGAATGTGTTTCTCACCCCTTCCCCAGAAGAGAATGTCCTCTTTCAGGAGGACTTCTTTTGCTGATGGGGAGGCCCTCCCTTCCACCTGTGGGGTTGGCACCACAGGAATTGTGTTGCCCTTGGCCAGAGCAGCCTTCAAAATTCTCAAATATTTTCGAAGCCTGCTGCTATATTGAGCACAACACCTACATTTCTTGCCCTTCAACCACCAATTCCAGTAATCCCTGGGTTTAATTTAGAAGTCAGAAAACTCTCTGGGTTTGTTTGGCTTTGCAAATAAAACTTTAATCTGCCAATTAAAAACAAGACAACAACTTGAATCCCTTCATTTCAGATGGTGACGAGGAACCCAATACTTGTGAGTCATCTCTTCCCCTGCAGATTTCTCTATGACTGAAATTCTTTGAGGGACTTTCTCTCAAGCCCAGAATTGCTTTGCATTCTCAACCCCTCCTTTCTCTGTCTAGCTGAGAGAAGGAGGCTCAGCCTGAGGCCACGTTTACACTCCTCTGGCCAAGCAGTGAGCTCAGCTGTGGAAGGCAGTGGTGGGTGTAGAGGCCAAGTTGGCTCCTTCAGAGGCCCTCACTCCCAGATGGAATTCTGCAGGCCCGTGAGGCCACCTGTGTGATGCTCTCAACCCAGCTGTCCTTAGCGCCAGGAACTGGCCCCACCCCCACCACAGGCAGCCTTGAAAGGAGAAAGCCTGAGAGACATGGGGATGATGGGAGAGGCTGAGGCCAGAGCTGCAGGAGGAGCCAAGAGTCCCCAGCCAGAGCCTCACAGAAACTTGGAAGGGAAAGTCCACCATTGGAGGAAATTGATTTTCAAGTAAAAACTGCTAACAATAACAGATTTGAGTTGTGAGAGCCACATATTTACATGACACATATATTTAAAGCACACAGCCAGGCAGTGAAGTGTGATTGGTATGTGCATTTGTTCTCGCACAGTTTCGTTGGGAAGGGCTGAGTGCTTTGGAGAAGAGTGAGGGGTTGGAGGATTAGTAAAGCAGACCTGCTCCTCTTCTCTGATTGTGGGAACTGGTTGGGGCATAAGGGGCAGAGCCACCATGGTATTTGTGGTGTTTTTTTTTTATTTTTTGTAACCAAGGAGCAGTCGGAGAACAGTTGACAGGCATCTCTTAATATCTTGAATACGCGTTATGCATCCAAATCATTGTTAAGTGGAACGTGCTGCACTTGGATGTGTGTGTGCACGTGTGCAGATAGATCCGTGCAACACAGAAATACAATTTGAGGCTCACTCTTCAAACACTCATAGTATTTTTCTCTCTGCCATTGCCTATAATTAGCACTTTGCTAGAAATCCTGTCTTGGACTGCTTAGAAACCAAGTTGACTTTCCTTGGAGTTGAGGTCATATGCATATGTGGAATCACAGCCCATGCTCAGGGGACAATGCCTTGCCTGGGAAGCTGGAAGTTGGGCCCAAGGATCAGATGTGAGCGGTAGAAGACTGTTGAGGCCAGGCCTAGTGCGTCCCTCTGGTCAGATCCCCTCTAGCTTTAGAGAGCCTCCCCCGCCCTCCACACACGCACAATCTCTTTCTCAGTGTAGGGCACGACCCAGAGCTCCCCTCTGTACATGTCTCTCTCATTGGGTCTTAGGGTAGGTGGCTCAGGACTTGCACGTGTATCCCACGTGTCTCATGCATCTTCCGGCTTCTCTCCACCTCTCGTTCAGGACAACCACGACCGTGAGGTACAGGAGCTGAGGCAGCTGCAGCGGATGAAGGAGCTGGAGCAGAAGCGGCGCTCCTGGGCGGCCGGAGAGCTCGGGGGCTTTGGCCGGAGCAGCAGTGAGAACGATGTGTTGCTGCTGACCAGGAAGGGTGCAGAAGACCTGCCCGCTTTCCTGCACCCCAGGCCCATCAGCCCCTCCTACCGGCCCCCCAACACCCGCCGCTCCCGCCTCTCCCTGGGCGTCTCTGCCGACCGGGAACTGCTGACCTTCTTGGAGAGCTCCACCAGCAGCCCCGAGGACCCCAACAAGTTCAACAGCCTGCCCCGGAGCAGCCCCCGGCAGGCCCGGCCCACGGTGGCCTGGATGGAATCTGCAGAGCCAAGGGACCACAATTCCGACTTTGCTCACAAACCTGAGGCCTCGGAGAGCCAGGAAAAAGCCCCTGAGCCGCCGTCTGCTTGGCGGAACCCGCTTGCGGCCGCAGGGCATGAGGAGGCTGCCTCGGCCTTTCCCCGGGCCCGGCGCAGCGGGAACAGCGTCCTGCGAAAGAGGAACAGCGAGCCTGTGGGCTTGGGTCCGGCCCGGTCCCCTCCGCTATCGCCACTGGCTCTGGGGATTACGGAGCATGAGCTGGTGACCGGGTTGGCCCAGTTCAATCTCCAGGGTCCCAAGATCCTGGAAGAGACGTCCGGGCCGACCCTGAATGACTCCAGCCCAGCGGAGCTGGGGTCTCCGGGGGATGGGTGCCCGCAGTCACTCAGTGCCGCCACCGACAGCCTGACGCCGGGGGACAGCAGTGCCCAGGGGACTCTCAGCCTAGACCTGGGGGCTGACCGGGTTGCCCCTGCCGATACCGCCCTGGTGTCTGCGGGTAGCAGCGACCCTGAGAACAAAGGTCCTGGGCGTCTGTTGTACATCTCGGACGCCACCGACTGCTCGCTGACCCTGGACTGCTCGGAGGGAACTGACTCCAGACCTGGAGTGGGAGAGCCGGAGGAAGGGGGCGAAGGGGATGGCTCCGTGTCCTCTGGGGTTGGGGACACGACCAGGGGCAGCCACGTCTCCTCTAACCCTGCATCCAGCCCCCCTGCGGAGGCTCCTGCTCCCGCCTCCGTGAAGAGTGAGCCCAGCTACAAGAGTGGCCTTCCCAGGGACAGACTCGCCAAAGGTAAGGATGTTACAGCACCAAAGAGAAACTCCCTCAAAGAGGCCCCCAAGCCTGGTGTGCGGCGAGGCCCGGGCCCCGCGGCGCGGCCGGTGCGCACGCTGACGGCGTCGGAGAGCGAGAGCATGCGCAAGGTCGTGCCCATCTCCCGGGCCAGCCGCGGCGCGGGCGCCTGCAAGCGGCCGGACCCGCCATCCCGGGAGCCCCCCAGCAGCACAGACACGCCGTGGTCGCGCCGGAGCTCCGTGAAGGGGACTGCGGACACGTCGCCCCGGAGGCCCATGGGGGCCGGGGCGGCGGCCGAGGAGCATAGGCCGTCCCGGGGGCCCGGCGCCAGCAGCGCCCGGCAAGGGAAGGAGCCCCCGCTGCAGCGCAGGGGCTCTCTCAAGAAGCCCAGCGCCAAGCCCCTCAGGAACGTCCCCAGACAGAAGCCCGAGGAAAATAAGATCTGCCGCTCCAACTCCCAGGGCCCCGAGTGTCCCGAAGAAGAGCCCAAGACCCCACCCGCCCTCAGCGTCCCCAAGGTCCCACCCCCGGTCCCGAGCTTTGCCCGAAACACGGTGGCTTCGTCGTCCCGGTGCATGAGAACGGATGCCCCTCCTGCGGCCAGAGCCCCTGGCCTCACTAGGACAGTGTCTCAGCGGCAGCTGAGGGTGAAGGGTGGCCCTGAGGATGCCGCCCTCAAGGACAGCGGTACCCTGAAGCGGGCCAGCAGCGCGCGGGCTCCCAGGAAGGGCCCAGAGCCTGCTGCGGGCCCCAGTGCCCACACGGAGGCCCCTCTGAAGGGCAGAGGAGCTGGGGAAAGGACTTCCCTCAGACTGAAGGACTCCAATCGGACCGCACTGGGGAAAATCCTCAGTCCCTTACGGAAGTGATGGGTGCCTGTCCACCTTTCTCGTCTGCTGGGATTCAGATGGGGAGGACTGACTTTTAGGTTGAGGACTCAAGAAGAGGCATCACTGATTGTCTTTGCTATACATAAAGCAACCCATGGTGCCATCTGCTAACGATCAGGTCACTGAAGGTACAGTCTGGGAGGCCTAGAGACTGCAGCCTGCTGTGCCGACTTCTACTGTAAATCCTGGCCTGGGTGGGCGGGGCCAGCACCCCTCTCACACACCCTGGCCCTGGCCCTGACCCTGACTCCTGCCCCCGAAACAAAGACTCTCACGTGTAAGGCGACATTGTTATGTAACAAGTAAAAGAATTTTTTTTCTGGCCAGTTTTTATATATTAAAGACTTATTTTTTAATATTATAAAAATCAAATGTTGTTTTAGTTGGTTCCTTTTGCAAAGTGAAAGAAATGCCTCCCAGGAAAAAAAATATATATATCCTTAATATGAAGATATTTTTATCAGCCTGTGTTCCCTGGCCTCAGGGTTCCACCTGCCCACACCGAGTCCATTGCTGGCGACTGGACTTCTCCCAAAGCCCTCGGGTATCCTGTGATTGGCTCCATCTCCTTGAAGACTTTCTGGCCTGCCGGTTTCTCCTTGTGTGACTCTGGGTGAGGATTTGAGTATGAACAGGAGGGAAAGTTGGGCTCTGGTTGACAGAAAGCAGATGCCCCTGTGTATTCAAGGTGGGTGTCATGGGCCGAGTGGCGGCAGGGTGGTAGAACCCTGGATTCTCTGCAATGTACAAGTGCCATATTTTAATGGAAAAGCATCGGAGCTGTTCAGCTGAGCGTATCTTTCCCCTCTGTGTTCTCCATTTGTGTGTCTGTTATAAAACGGAGTGAAGGCTGCTATGACCTGTGTTCACTCTGGTTACAGGGAAGAATAACCCTTCTGTCTCCCAGTCTGTCTTCTCCCTTTCTTCTCTCTCTGCGTGCTCCCAGCCCTTCTTTCTTTTTGTAATGTGGCCTGGAGAGAGTCCCCCCCCCACCCCTCCTGTCTTTTTATTGATGACATCTCTTATCATAGTGGTTTTTAAATCTTGATAAAAAAATCAAATCAAGTTTTTTTAAAAGAGACACCAAAAATTGCTTTCAGAAGACTGTATATCATCAGGAAAAATTGGGGGGAAAAATCAGGGTTTATTCAAAAGAGAGAGTTGAAAACATGTACTTTTTCTACCCCATGCCCATTTCACTACTCTCTCTGAAGTTAATTGGGAACTGGGAGAGTTCTTGAAAGTTTTTTGTTTTTTAAAACTTCCCCCCTCCAGCTTTTCTCCATTTGGGGCCACTTATTAGTGAAACCTCATTTTAAATCCAACATTGGCAGATGGATGGATTTAGGCAAACACGATGCATTTGTGCTGAGTCCAATGTTACAGCCTCCGTCCTGTAGAACGTTGCCTTTTATCCAAATTAGTTGGAAACTCTGAGCTTCCATAAGTCAGCCAAGCTTTAAAGGTAAACGTTATGATTGAAGAAGTAAGGCGCCTGACCACGAAACCTCTTGTAAAACCAGCCCTAAAGTAGGAATTCCAGGGCTCTGCAAAGAGGCCTGTGGGAATCCTGAACTGCTTTTCACCATCTCAAGACATCCTCTATTTAGCCAGGTAGACAAATTCAAAACATGGGTGGGTGGGAAACAGATGAAAGAGGTCATACATTTGTGGATTGTGGATACTGAAGGTGTCAGGACCCCTTGGAGGGAATTTGGGTACTGGGTTCCAGTCCCTGCCCTATCACTGATGCCATGTGGCTTTGGCAAGTCACTTCCTCTCCCTAAACTTCTGTTTCCCCGTCCACAGACATGGGGCACAGTGGTCTCCAAGGGTCTTTCCAGCTCCGAGAGTCCAAGGCATGTAAACAACCCAGGACTCGTCTCTGTCCTGGATCAGTTTCTCAGAACCCACCTTGGGCATCTCTAAAGCAAAGGCCTCACTTCAAGGACAGTTCAGAAGAAAGCACCTTCAGATTGAGTCGTTGCTGTAAAAGTGAATAAGCTGAGTTTCCTGGGAAGTGGTGCTTTATCTAGCCCTGTGGACAGTTTCTGTATGCATCTGTGTGAGCAGGTGATCATTCTATTACCTTTTATTGGTAGTAAGCTTGGAAAAATAATTTAAGTATACAATGGAGAAATGTAAATAAGTTTCTATGTAAATTTGTTTAAGATGAATGTATTTAAAGGCCCATTTATATGTTCTTTTATGTGACATGTAGTTTAATAAAGTTCCTGTTTAAGGGAGTTGTATTTTACATGGGCTTCTTCTATGGATGTGTCTGTGTGGTCCTGCTGGGTGAGTATTTAATTTCCTGTCCAGAGAGAAGCTGGGATACAGGAAGCGAAGGAGTGTTGGGACCCAGCAGTCTTGTCCTTGAGAGCCAAAATGAGGCAGCTGGCTGTGTGTCTTCTTGGTAGCATGGAACCTGCTCATAATTGAGGGCTTAGGGAGCGGCGTTGCCCCAGACCTGTGGGGGTGCAGCACGCGTCTGACACACAGGCCGGTGATGGAGTGTTCGGCTCACATGATTCCATGTTGGGCCGGGCTTTGTGTAATCTCCGTGGGCCCTGCAAGTCTGGATCTGCTCCTGTGTGTCCTGTGTGTTGGCTCAGTACACCCTTAGGAAATCGCAGCTCACCTCCGTGGCTGGCTCTGCAGGAATGAGCAGAGAGGGGGGGAGGTGTTGCTTTATGTGAAACGCAGTGTTGGTGCATATTTGAAAAGAAAGGGGGATTGAGCATCAGATACACTTTATACCTAGGGTTTTATATAACGTTTTAGTCCTAGCTACTCTCCTATTTTATGTGAAGTGGGTTAGAGGGATATCCCTGGGCCAGACATCAACACCAGAGTCACTGATGTTCTTGTTGTGAGCTGCTGCTTATACCCTGGATGTTTAAAACCTGGTTTTGCCTGTGTTATAAACAATTCGGGACACCAGACAAGGGATTATTAACATAACCCCCCCCCTCAAATGCTTTCATTTTCCTAGTGGGTCTCAAGTAATTTTCTTTTTACCCTTTTATTTTATGGCTTTCACAAGAAACCTGTATTCCAGTCCTCCTCCCAAAGATACTCATTGAATCAAAGGGGCCACCATTTCCTAATTGTTCATTCAAGATTCTGCATATTTAGGTGGCATGGTGACAGGCCCCAGAATACTCTGGTAGAACTATTAATTCATCAGGTGTACAAATTCATGAACTTCTGCCTCTAAGGGGGCAGTATCCTCCTACCTCCTCCTATTTGGCAGTGATGACTTTTGCAATTTCACAGCATTTTCCATTGAAACTTAAACTTTGTTTTTAGTTCTTCATTATACTTCTGCTTCATGCTCCAGCCCTGCCAAAAAAATAGAAGAGGTTTCTTCTTTTTTTGTGTGTGTGTCCCCAAACACATATAAGCACCAAATATATAAACCAAATTAGAATAAGGAAAATTGCCCCTGGTTACTCAATAACTACTTCTTAAAATTATTTGGGTTATGAGCACAAACTAAACAAAATGGGGTGCAGTGGATCTGCGGAATCACCCTATTCAGCACCTATGTATGGGTCAACAATGCACAGCTCAGTCTGAGTCTGTGGCAGGGTTGAAAACATAGCCTGGAGCAACCTCTCCCTGGGGGCTTTTTCATCCATTAATACCATCCAGTTAAAGTGTCCTATGGTCACTGGGTCACCTAAGTGAAGATAAGGGTAACATTCTTGTAGTTGAAAAAAATGCTCTTTCTGTCTTCTGGGCCACAGCTCTGCCCAGAAGGGGCCCTGATGGGGCTTTTGGCTTCCTGGTTGGTCAGTAGGACAACTGGACTCCAGTGCAAGAGGGGTCACGGCCCCAAGCAGCATTCAATGTCTGCTCATTCATGGCCCCTTTACCAAGGGCCCACTGGAGCCTGGCATCCCTGACCATTCCCCTGTGGAGTGGAGGCACCTGAGTCTCTCGATGAAGACGTCTGCTTGAAGTCCCCATTGGTAGATTCCTACCAGGCTCTTGGAATCATTCAAGGGCAGTCAAGGGCTAAGCCATACAGGCAATCCCTAACTCGCAAGCAGATGCTCCCCAAGTTTGCTTGCAATTAGACTTGGAGTTCAGAATGCACTTTCCCAGACACCAAATCTGTCAGTGGCCTAATCTTAAATTTCCCAGCCTCCAGACTGTGAGAAGTAAACGTCTGATGTTTGTAAGCCCCTACGTCTACAGCATTCTGTTACAGCAGCCTGAATGGCTTAAGAGCCACGCACAGAAGGACTGTGGCACTGATATATATGACTGCAAAAGAGACCTTCCTTATAGCAATGTCTCTGGGGGGAAAGGGCAGGGTTCCAGGAACTTTTCTCTCTTAGCTCGTGGCATCAAGTCGAGGCTAAGACACTGTCTATTTAGGGCACTGGTAGCCAGTGAACTAATGGTCACTCTCCACTGCTGGATAAGAAAAGATCTCTCCACTCTTGAGGTCAGTCCCTCAGGCTGCAAGCAGAGGCAGACACAGGGGCTCCCCAGCTCCTAGGCCAACTCCCGGAAATATGAGCCATTTCTATATCTGTGACTACCTTTTGTGTGTTCTTAATAGCGCACTGGCCCAATAGAAGTGTTCACGCCTTCAGCTTTCAATTTTCCAAGAGGAAGGCTGGGCTCAGCCCCTACCCTCCTGGACAATGAATGACAAGGTAGCAGAGGTTGTGGGGAGGCCACCTGTGTGGCCAGGGTCATGGCCCCATGAGCCAAGACTAGCCGCTAGCTGGGCAAGCGGGCCACCTCTATGAGAGCTGGAGCTGGGATTCTCACTGCCAGCGGTGAGCTCTCCTCAGTGCCTCCTGACCTGGAGAACCCAGTGGCACCCATGGCCTGGAGTGCTCCTGTGTGCAGCAGGATCACCTGGAGCTGGTGATTCTCCGTGCCACCCAGACTTACCAAGTCAGAATCTTTTCAATGGGCCCCAAAATTTGCACTTTAAATGACTTCCCAGTGATTCATTATTCATCCTGCTAGGAGAACCAGTGGGTTGGAAAAAGGCCAGAAGGCTGACTGATAAGAATTCCAGGACTCGGATGCCAGCTAATGAGCTGTTCTCTGGGCTAGGTCCCTCTTGGAGCCAATACTGGGTCAATGTAGGTATGTCTCGCCCTGAGCAGAGGATGGAGAGGCATTTACTCTGAGCTGAGAACCCAATGAGGAGGAGAGCTGCCTCATAGGTGCCTGAGGACTTGGTCTAACTTAGACCTTAAAGCAGAAGCCCCCCGAGTCCTGTGCTGGCCCACTCCTGTGAGTCTGCGCCCTCAGAGTGCAGTATGACAGCTTCTATAACAGTGGCTCCAGGGGAACATCGGAAGTGACACTTCACTCGGATCTTGCAATGGCTGCCCTTTAGAAAGGTTATAACTTAGCGTATGTGAAGCAATTTGCTAATAAGCGAACAATGCCACGCCCTACATCCCCCCAGATCTGGGTGACCACAGATTTTTGTCAGCGAATCTGCTCTTTGGAATCCTGTTCCATGAGGATCACTTCAACTCCATTCTTGGGGGCTGTGGCTGGTGGCTGCAGCTCCTTCCCTCTTGCTGTGTTCTGGGGCCAGCAGGCTAGCATCTGTGCTGACCTCACCGCTTAGGAAGGGGGTGGGGCGCAGCTCTCCAGGGTGCTGACTCAGTGCAGCCTGGGAGGCTCACAGGCAAGAAGGGACACAGGAAGACAGCCCCCCCACCCCCTTTTAGGATGTGGAAGCCCTCCCTGGATGGACTGAGCCTGCTTCTTTCCAAAGCTGTCAGCGTAGAATAATTTACCTCTTCACCACTTCCGTGTTGGAAATGGCTCCCCATCAGTCTACAAATGTTGCTGAAAGAGTCTGGACAGCCTTGCTACTTGCAAGAACAACCATTTTGCCAGTTTGGGCAAATGCAGAAAAAGGGTTTGAGCTACATTTGGATGAAAACGATGGTTCAGCTTTGGAAGTTGCCCCCGCAGAAAGAACAGTACCTCCATTCACTATGGCTCCGCCAGTCAGCTGTTGCTTCCTTCTTTCCCAAGGCACCAGCAGTTCCCATCAGCTGATTCATCCCCAGGGAGGAGAGGGAAGAGGTGGGCTGCCTGCAGGGCAGGCTTCTTCACCTCTGCTGAGAGATGGATGCAGCAAAACAGCCTTCCCTCCCCCTCAGGGCCTCCTACTCCTAAGTTCATGGTCGACTCCAATACAATGGAAGTGAGAGTCACGAGATAAGCAGCTGGATAAGGTGCCTAATTGTTCTCAGCCCTTTCTCAAGCCCCTGCTTTTCTCTACCAGCTCATAGTGGGTTGAACTCTGGCTAGAGCTTGTCTCCCAAGAAGCGCATGGCTTTACAGACAGTTACTCACCACACTCTCACCATCCCAGCGACCAAGCATGAGGTGAAATGTTATTCCCACTTGCCAGTGGAGAAATTCCTTCTGGAACAGGTGAGGAGGGAACCTGTGAACCAATGGTTTCATGTGGCTTCCAAAAGCACCATCCTTGGCCATGTTCATGGAGCGACAGTACCGGAATGAGGCCGGCGGGTCAGTCCCCATCTGCACACTGTCCTGGACCCTGGGCCCTACCTTTCAGGAGGAACCTTGACAACCTGAAGCAAGACAGAGAAGAATGACTGGGGCAGCCAAGAGTCTGGGCACCATGCTTGAGGATGAACAGCTAGGGCCACCAAGACTATTTAAACTGGAAAGGGGTAATGAGAAGATGGTGGTGGAATTCATTTTATTCTGTGTTGCTCCGGAATACAATGGCAATAAATTCCCAGAGACAGGGTGAGCTTGCACCGAAGCTGCACGTCCAGCTCGCTGGGCTGCAGGCCTATAAGTCCCTTCCACTGGACCACTTCAAACCTGTGAAATGACTGCCCCAGACTCCATTGCCGAGTTGGTCAAGTAGCCCCTGCAGGCCATTTTTCCCTTGTAGGAATTGATCACCTCAGCTTCACTTTAATATGTCATGGGAAGAAGCCTCAAGGCCACCATCAGCAGCAGCACACAAGAAAGCATTTCTTGAGTGGCTCCTGGGCCTAGAGCCCACTGTTGCCTTGGACAGCATCTATTTACTCCTCTTGGATTCTCCATATGGCAGACTCTGGAGCACAAGGACCATCACCTCATTACAGATTCTCAGTGGGAGTTAAGAAAAGTTTGTGATTCTGGGAAGCTCTGAGTCTTGCAGGGAGTCTAGAATGGGGTGGTCAGGCCTGTGCTGTCTAATGGCTCCTCGGAGTCCCACCCGTCCTGCACGGCCAGCTCCAAGACTTCATCTCCTCCATTAATGCCCTCCTTGGCATTAACCTGTCCCTCCCCTGAGCTCTCAGGTCACATGGGTTGTCATACTTGGCCCCACCTGCCTTGTCCAGCATGGCTCCTATTTGCTTGACTCCTGAACTGGGCTGTGACCTCTTCAGGGCGTGTGTGTTAGGTGGGGTGGGCGTGTTTCTCATCTGTGGAGCCCTCCAGGACCCAGTGAGGGCCAGCAATAAGGGGATACTCAGCCGTGTGGGCTGATGGAATTGAATTAAAGAGGGAGGATTCAGGGATCTCCCTTGCTTAGGGAAGTGCGTGATCCAGACCCACTCCCCAGGGCCCTCCCTCACTGTCAGGACCCTGCCTCTGCCTGGGCTTGGCCCACATGGGTAAAGGTGGCAGCACCCAGGGCTCCTGGCGGAAGACCCCACAGAGGGAGCAAAGGGCTTGTGGGAGAGGAGGGCCCTGAGAGGCCAGAAAAGGAACGAGGGCAAAGATAGACACAGCGCTGAGGGCCCCAGGCACCTGACCTATACTTTGCGTTGAGGAATGGCAACCTCACGGAGGCCACAAACCCTCAGGCTTGTTGTGACCACAGCCCCATTGCAGGCTGCTGCCTTCCCCTGTCCCGGGCACCCCTAAGGCACACCCTCAGGCCCTGCGAGCAGGGAGAAGCAACAAGCAGGCATTTCAAGCATGATCCCCACAGCCCTGATTTGCAAAGGGCCCGACACATTCCAGGGCATACTGGGAGATGGATGGGCTGGGTGCCTGCCCTCTACCAGCAGCTAGGAGCTGCCCGCCTGGCCACTTATTAGCTGAGTGACCTCGGGCAAATTGCTGAACATTTCTGCTTGGGAATCATTGCTGTATGTAACTTCAGAGCAGTTGAGAGGGTTAAATGACTAAGTATGTCGAAACAGTGTGTTTGCCATTATCACTCTTCTAGGTCGGAGCCCAGACATGCCAACTTCTCAGCTGGAACAGCGCCCCTGCAGGGGCGAGTGATGCGGGCTGGCTCCCGGGGTTCTGTCTGCAGTGGAAGAAGGCTCTAGAGACCCATGTGCATCAGACAGGGCAGTCAGCAGGCCCCACAGCAGCCCGATCACCCAGGACAGGGGGTCCTCACCTTGGCGCTGCCCCTATCTGCTTGGGTGGCTTTGGGCAGGTCACTGAACACAGCTAAGCCTTTATTCCTGCCTTCCTCCTCCAATGGAGAAAGCCATCATGGTTCCATGACACTGACAGTACATACACAGCTAGATTGTGTCTAATTTATTGAATCTATAAAACACATTTGCTTCCAAAGCCCATTATCTCATCCTGGAGGCCAAAGTCTTCAGAAGAATCCCTCCTGCCCAGGACTCCTGGCGTCCCTCGCCTGGGTGATACTTGCCTGACACTTGCAAGGGGAGAAGGTGCTCTCTGCACAGCAGCAGGCACCTTGTTCATGCAGGGAAAGGCCTGAGCTCTCCCTTAAGGTCAACAAGGCCCTGCAGAAGCATGAGCCATGAGAAGGCTCTGGGGCTCAGCACGTTCCTTCCTGCCCTCACCTCGGCATCCCCTGCTTCTCCGTGGCCACCTGCACTGGTGTGTCCTCCACCCATATCACAGCTGCCACCCCAGCTACAAGAAAGGAAGACAAAAAAAGGAAGAGACATCCAGTGCCCCAGAGTCTGCAGGACACCAGCAAAGGGGAGGCCGAAAGATGTCGGGGAAAGATCAGAGGCCTGGAATTCATGAGACCCCCTGGTCTCGTCCTGGGTGGACCTGGGCCGGTTACACATCCTCTCTAAACGTCTGCTGCCTCGTTCCTCAAAGGGAGGTGGGCTCAATGCCCTCCAAGTTCCCTTCAGGGCTGGCGTTCTTTCATTCTACTGGCACAGCTGCCCACACCACGCCCACCCTCCATGCTCACGTCTATGCCAACACCTCCAGCCCTACCTCCCCTCACTGTTCTCTGTGTTTCCTCCTCGGGATATGAGGACCCGTGAACACTGATTGGTGAGAGCTTAGGCTTTGCGGCCAGACAGACCTGGCCAACTCTGCATTTCCTAACTGGGTTACCTTGGGGAGTCTCAGTTTCTCATCTGTAAAATGGGAAAAACCAAGCCCATCTTTCGGGGTGGCTATTTAAATGGTGTATAGGAGGTGCTCAACAAATGGAAGATCAGATTATTAGGGAATTCTGTTGTGTGAATATTTCCTGTATGCTACGTGACAGCTGGCCAGGGCTCTCTTCTCTGATGGGGACACACGTGAGCAAATCAGTGGGCCGTCAAAACAGGCTCCATCACCCAATGAGATGCAACCACGAGATGAAAGAGCTGGGGCTTATCACCTGGCTCTGAAAGAATTTCCAAAAGAGGAGTTCTAAGAGCAATTTGAGCATGCCAGACAATCGCTTCTCTCGTGAGGCCACGATGTTTGTCTGCTTCCAACAATCTGGCCCATCTTTCAGATGTGTCACCACTGGGGCCTTGTGGGGGAAAGTGCAGGAGTGGCCCAGGCACCTGCATCACATCTGCAGCCTGCGGGCCCCGCCGGCATGGCCCAGGGGCTCAGCACAGAGCTGCAGTCTGTTGCATGAAGCCTTTGGATGTCAGATGGTGCGGGGAGAGCTGGGCACCAACCTCGGTCCCTGGTGGATCGGCCAGGGCTCTGCCGACTCACTGGGACTTGGTCCTAAGCAAGCCACGTTGTTCTCTTTGTGCCTCTGCAGCCCCAAGAAGGGAACATGGCTCATCACCTGCATATCTCACTAGGTACAGTAGGGTCAAGGGAGCTCATTTTAAAAGGGCTTTAATCTTGAGTGGCTATTGGAACTGAGTAGAAGCTGGATTTTTAACCGTATACTATTCTTTCCAGGAGCTAACTCCAAATGGTATTTTGCTATAGATTCAACCAGAATGTAAACACAACCCCCAGAAAAAAAGGTTGCCTACTTGTATATTGGCCTCCCTGAGAGATCTTGCAGACCCTCAGCCGCATCTCAGTCTAGCAACAGATAGAACTGGTGGCCTGGCCCACCCATGTCAAGAGGAGATTTTCAAGAGCTTCACACTCCAAGTCGGCTGGAACCCCAAACATCTGGAGCTCAGTGAACTAGCACAGGTTTTCTTGTCTGCTGACATCCACTGACCCTGTTCGCTGGGGCAGTTCACATGGGGGATGCAAAACTCATCTGTGCTGCCAGAAGGCAGGAGGCCAGGGAGGGAGCAACCTGAAAGGGACACGGAGCTAGAGACACAGGGCCTGGGGGCAGGAAGGAGGGATTCTGTGGTCTGGGAATGTTCTGTGTCGTGATCAGGGTGCTGAGTACGTGGACATGTGCAATCTGTGAAAATTCATCCTTATGTGCAATTTTCCCTATGTGTATTTACTGTGCTTTAATAATTAAAAACAACTGGACCATGCAGGATTTGGGGGCGTTGGTGATAGAAACCCATTTTGAAGGGTGCTGCTTTGAGAGGCTCTCAGGCACTCATTGTTCTTACCCCATCTCAGGAAAATTCCCGTCGTAAATCTTGACCAGCCACCCACGTTCATACCCTGTTCAATTGTCTTGCCAGCAGTTTTATGGGTCTGTGGGTTCCAGCAAAACTGTTGACATCAACACATCAACACATTATCCCCACACTGTGCAGGGACTTCTGGACGTGTCATGCTGAACAGGCTCTGGGAAAGACGGGTCCTTTAACGCCTCGCTCCTCCCGCTCTCAGCACGATGACATCATTTCCTCCAACCAGGAGTCATTCCCATTAAAGCCCCATCCAGGTTCTGCGCTTACCTGCCCAGGTGAGTCAATGAGCTCATCTGAGGTGTGAGGCGGTTGTCCTGGAAAGAGAAAAAACACTAAACAACAAAGATAAAGCAGTACCTGAGCCTCCCTCCTATGAGTTCTTCACCTTGAACTCCACATAGGAAAGGCCAGTTAATGCCAGGGCATTACTTCACACTGGGCGCCCATGTGCTAAGATAAACATGGCCACGCCTTTTAAACAAATACTGTGGAATCTCGGGTTGAGCAGATGGAAAAGAGAGTGGAGCCCAGCCAATGCCAGCTGGACGCTAGAACCTGCTAGAACCATCTTCTTTTGCCACCAACGAGCTGTGCAACTGGGACAACTCGTAAGCTCTCTCTGGGCCTTGGGATCCTTAACCCTTAAGTGGGAAATCGGGTTGGAGCAATTCCTAAGGCCCCTGAAAAAAATGGAATAAAATTGCCATGCCTGTGCAAGCCAGGATTTTTACAGGTTGCTTGGTTCTGTATCACCTTGCTTCACGTCGGACCACAGGAGCAGAGGAGGGAGCTGACCGTGCTCTTCAGCTCTTGGTGCTCAATTACCATCCATCTGTGCAAAGCCTTTTCATTCTGGATATTATTTTATTCTCCCCCCTTTAATCTCCACTCCCATTCTCATCTCCCCAGGAGACACAGAGATGGGGGGGAGGGGCGTGTGTATATCTATGTCTCTATATAGACAGATCCTTGTAAAATATGTACTGCAGTTTTGGGTGTGTGTTTTTAATTTACGTAAATGACAGCATGCTATGAATATCATTCTGTCTCTTCTCTCGGCAGTCCGTTTTATGACCCCTCTATGTCTGCGTGTGCACATCTAGCTGGTTAATTCCCACTGATGCATAGAATTCCTTTGTACGTGGCCATCATAACGTTCTTAGCCTTTCCCCTACTGCTGGACACCTGCGTTACTCACACGCCACATCACCGTGCACAGCACCCCTGGGAACGTTTCCACAGTCATCCCCATAACAGTGTCTTGGGAACTGCTGCCTCATAAAGTGGACGTACGTTCACCATCACTGGGTATTGCCAGACGGTTCTGGGGTGGGGCAGCGGGAACAGCTGCACATCCCAGGGAGGCAGAGGCCAGAGAAGGGCTTGCCGAACAAGAGCTGTTGAATTTTGGCTGAGTTCTAGACACTCCTCTCTGGTGCTGGTTCTAGATTCTCCCCTCTCTATGGGAAAGGCACGTTTTTTCATTGACAGGCTCGTATTTTAAGAGCCACATATCTGCTTCCTTTATAGCCCATATGATGGTTTGTAATTAAATGTGAATTGATTTACTATCGGCTTGTCTGTCTCTCCTCCTAGACCACGAGTTCTCTAAGGGCAGGCGCAGTGTTTTCCTCGTCCACAACCATAGTTGTATTACGCCCAGTGCCTAACACTGAGCTAACATAGCAGACGCCCAGCAAACAGCCACCGAATTTACAAATCAGTGAGTGAGCTTGGGCCATGAGGAAGGCAAGGGACTGGGATGAGGGAAGAGGGGTGTGTAGGGCACAAAATTTAAGGAGGTCTTGCTCTCAGGTGCTTATCTGCACACGCAGGGCCTGAGAATGGGGTCTCCCTCGCCTTATCCCAGACACAGCTCTGAGCCTCAGATACAAGTTTCACCTAAGAAAAGCTTCCAACTTCAAGTTTAGCAGCTGACCCGGTACCTTCCTCTCCCCTCTCCCCTCTTCCCTCTCTTTCCTTTCTCTTTCATTGAGCATCCACTAGGTGCCAACCCTGTGCTAGCGCCTGGTCTAGGGAAACTCTCAATAGCCCACTGTCCAGTGGGGGAGGGGATGTGAAAAAATATATCATTACAATGCATAGAGAAGAGCTTTTTTTTAAAATAAGACAAAGTTGTCACCCAGGACACTGGAGGCAGAGAAGGGGGCTGGCCAACTCTAGCAGCACTGGGGAGGGAAGTGTGGGCTGAATTCTGTCAAGGGGGCAGTGGCGAGGGCCCCTTTGAGCAGGGCCCCATGCTGAGGCCTGTGGAAGACAGCACAGCATGCTTGGGGGTTCAGGGGTCCTGGGTGTTTGGAGTATGAAGCTCAGGCCACAGGGAGCAGGGAGGTGAGGCTGCAGAGGGGATCGGTGTGGGCAGGAGGAAGGGCTAAGAGGGCCCATGCAGACTGCATCCTGGGGGCAGAGATTCGCCAAAGCGTATGACCACCCAACCAAGTTCATTGCCGGCTGCTCAAGAGGAAGCCAATACGCTGAGACAACAGGGGTTACAGAGGAGAAAGGGTTTATTATTGCAGGCACCATGCGAGGGAAAGAGCTTCTCAAATCCTTCTCCCTGAGAATTTGTGGGTCAGGGTTTTTAAAGGTAGGTTGGTGGGCAAAGGGCTGGGGAACTGCGTCTACTGCTTGGCTGGGGATGAACTCACAGGGTCAGGAAGCAGAAATTGTCTTCTTGCACTGAGTCAGTTCCAGGTGGCAAGACCAGTTGAGTTGGTTCCTTGGTATGGGCCACTGGTCTGGGTGGGTCGGTTGGTCCACCGGAACGCAGGGTCTGGAAGATATCTCAGACCAGCCTTAGGTTTCACAAGGGTGATGTTATCTATGGGAGCAATGAAGAAAGCTAAGAATCTTTATGACCATCAGCTATGTGACTCCTGAGCAGCAAGCAATTATAAGACAGCAAGCTGGGGAACAGTGGCTGGCTATGCCTGTACCTTTGCAGAGATCAGCCCCTACCACTGTTCCCACCTTAGGGCCTTCTATTGACTTTACAAAGGGCTGTTTCAAGAGCAGAAGCAGGTATGGCAGGAACAAATTGGCACTTTAGTAGGCACTTCTGGAGCTGTTTGGTGAGGGCAGAGACTGAGGGCAGGCAGGGGACAGGAGGCTGCACCTTGGTGGCAGTGGCGGGCAGCTGGGGAGAGAAGGGAGATGGGCCTTACAGGAGGGGCAGAGGCGGGACGTGTGGCCCTGGGTGTGGGTGATGGGTGCCTGGGGGCCCTCCGAGTGCACGTGGGGGCGGACATTGGCTCCTCAGGGTCAGCGCTCCACACACCTATGGAAAGGTGCAGAAATGCACGGCCCTGGGTGTCCAAAGAAGAGCCGAGGCATCTGAGGTGCTGGTGTAGTGGGTGGGCACTCATGGAGGCAGATAGTCAGAGAGCCCCTTTGTGCCAGGCAGTCACCTCCCCTGTGGAATGGGGGTCCCCAGCCTTGTAAAGCAAAAGACCATGGGCAGAATTGATTTTCAAAAACGAGAGAAAGTCACTGGGCCAAATGTCAGCCTTGCCTGGAAGACGGCAGAGACATCTCCTCCCCACCTGGGCCTTGGGAAAGTTGGCCTGGGCTCCCTGGCTATCTTCATCCTCAGGACACAGGGACGAGGCACAGCCCCAGGGCAGGGGGGACCCCACAGCCTTCTCCATGTGCTCACAGGCCATGAGTAGGGGTGTTCCTTCCCCTGTTCTGAAATCGAAACCTAAAAGGCGGCCTTTGAAATGAGTAGGGCCATCTTGACTGCGCCGTCCTGAGGGAGCCTCATTACCCGAGGGAGAAATAATTACCTTTCTGCTTACTTCAACGTGCACTTTGCTGAAGAGAAATTTTCTTTTCCTCTCCACCCATTCTCCAAACTGGACTTTCAGGCTCTGCTGCTCTCAGGGAAAGTGTTTGGGGGTTACCAGCGCCTCAAGTCTTTCTTCTCCTCCCCCTGCCCCCCTCCACCCAACAGCTTGGTCTATTTGTTTATTTCCTTTGAATCTCTCCTTTGTCCCCTGACCTCAGAGACATTGCCAGGTGGCCAAGTTGAAAACCGGTGTGGCCTCAGCTGTCCTTCCCCACAGAGGGCCACAGCGTGAAGCCTGCTCTCAGCACAGCCCTGTAGAGCAGGAAAACCCCAGGCTGCAGCCAGCTTCCTGCTCCCTATGTGAGACGGTGCCAAGAGCTGGCCTCTGGTGCCATTTCCATGCCGGTGACACTCGCTTCCTGCCTGCAGCCCCCCCAGAACTCCGTGCCCTTCCTGAGAGGGGACCAACAGGAGTTGGGGAATCTTTTTAGCCCAGCTTGGTCAGAGTGACACATAGCTGCGGATCTCTGCTTAGGGAGATGTCAAAATCACCGGAGCTTATGTTTTTAAATAAAAATAGAATAAATTCAGTTGGTGTTTTCAGAAAGCAGCTCACCCTGTGGCACTCTGCCATTCTCCCTCGAGTAATGAGGCTCCCTGACTTCCTACCCTACCTGGGATGCAGGTAGACCTCTAGGAGTCTCAGTGGGCTGCAAATCACAGCGAAAGCTCCCCAGGGTGTTCAGATGCAACCCAAAGTTTGGGAAGCTGCTGCCTTATCACATGTGGTTAGTGCACTGTTTGCTGCTAGGAGAGGACCTGTCATTTAGATGCTAAATCTAGGCAGGTGTCCCTGAAGAGACGAGGCCTGAGAAAGTGGATAGAAAAAAAAGAGGTGGTTGTCTGGGATTGGAGGGGCAATTTGTGTCCGTGGAACCCAGCGAGCCTGTTGGTCAGTAAAATCTTTGACCTGATTCCTCAGGGGTCTAAACATTTGAAGCCTAGATCTTCTGCCATATTCAATCATTTTTCTTTGGTTTAAGCCAGATTTTGAGTTCCTGGGCCTAATGGCAGCCAGGTAGAATAGAAAGAAAGAAGAAGGAGGTGGAGAGAGTGGGAAAGGAGGTGGGCACAGCACAGTTATTTTGGATTCTCAGGAAGAATTTCTTTTGTTGTTTTTTGGGGCAGTTGTTTGTTTTTTGAGACAGGGTCTCACTCTGTCACTCAGGCTGGAGTGCAGTGGCATCATCATAGCTCATTGCAACCTCAAACTCCTGGGCTCAAGTGATCCTCCTGCCTCAGCCTCCCAAGTAGCTGGGACAACAGGTGTGCACCACTACGCCCAGCTGATTTTTCTATTTTTTGTAGAGACGGGCTCTCTCTATGTTGCTCAGGCTGGTCTCAAATTCCTGGCCTCAAGCAATCCTCCTACCTTAGCCTTCCACAGTGCCGGCATTACAGGTGGGAGCCATCTCCCCTGCCCGAAAATTTATTTTTAAAAACTATTCATAGTAATTTTATTTCAAGTACTTATGCATGAAAGTGTATACTGTGCAAAGCAGGAGTTGCCCTCCCTAAATATTACACCCCCAAACCAATTCTCCCCTTTGGGGCATTCATTGGAATATATGCATCGCCCAGGTTCTTCTTCTCTGCACATATACACAACGTGTGCACCATGGTCCACAGTGGGATCCCACTCCACAGGTCGTTCGGCCACTGCCCTTGGTTTCTCAACACCGCCTCATGGACACGTAGGGAGAACTTCGAGCTGGCAATGAGCTCCCGGGAAGGTGAGTAATCCAGCAGTTCTTCCTGCCTTGAGGTGGGTGAGGTAACCTCTCTGGGTGTCAGAGGCAGGAGCAAAGAGTGACTCACTGCACTGTTCTCCTTACTTGTCTAATCGTGACTAGCCTGGTTCATTTAAGTGAGAGTCTAGTAAAGATAAGCCACTTTATTTACCTGAGTGAGCCTCTGGTTTAGGGCTCCTTCTTAAACAGCTGCTTCCTAGTGCTGCTAAAGGCAGGCCAGAGTCAGGCACTGGGCACGGGACAGAGTCCATCGGGAAGTCAACAATACACACTGAGCAGCGTGCCAGACACCGCGCAGGCACGGGGCACCATGGAGATGAGAGAGACAAAGTCCCAAGGAGCTGACATGCTGGTGGGAGTGTGGGGGAAGCAAAGACAGAGAATAATCACGTAAAGATAATATATAAGGACTTTCAGACCCTGGTCACCACTGCACGGAAAATGCAATGGGTGAGTTGATGGTGCCTAGGAGGGGAGACTGAAGACCAGCAGACTTGGGTCCGGCTCTGGTCCTGGAAGAGCTAACTGTGACACAGAACAGGACATTCCCCTCATCTGGACTTCACTGTCCTCCGCTGCACGATGCAGATGTTGGGCCCAGTCCCCTCGTGCTTCCTTCTATCCACAGGAAGAGCACAGGGGAGGTTCAGACACGATGTTCCGTGATGATTTCTTCCCAGCAGCCCTATTCTGTGGTTGCAGCCTCCAGGCAGGTAAAGCTTGGTTAAAAATCCTTCACCGAACAATGGCAAAAGCCCTAGAGAACACAGAGCAGCAGGAAGAGGAACCCGCCTGGAAACCAATATGTTCTGTACGAGTTAAATGTGGCTTCATGCCTTCCGGACCTTTGCTGGAAGCCCGGATGGGAAGAAGGGCAGGTGGTTTCCTAGATGCTGGTGGTTCTCCAGCACCTGCTCAGATGGCCAGAAACCGCAAGGCAGAGCCCGGAGGCCTGGGCAGGATGGTGGAGGAAGGCGGCTCTGCAGCAGAGGATGGCAGGAGCTTTGCTGGCTCTTGGGAACCAAAGTCCTCCCCGGCGGTGCTCTGCAGCTGACGAGGCTCCCATCCACTTGTCACATCCCAGCCCCACCAGGTTAATTCCCCTTGGCATGGCTCCGCCGCAAATAGGGCGAGCAGATCTGGTTTGCTGAATGCTCTCAGGACCAGCCCAAAAGGGGACCTGAATCAGGCACCACCAAGAAAATCCTGCTTTGCAGAGAGGACCAGTTTAGCCCTTGAGAACCAGAGGTGGCAGGGAGGAGTGGAGAGAACCTCCGCCCGCCCCTCCCTCACAGGACGGTGACTCATACCATTCCTTCTTTTTTCATTTTCAGGTTCACGTGTCACTCAGAAAGCGAGCACAATGCCCAGGGGTCTGGGCTTTTGAAACTCCAACAGGTGCAAGATTTTAAAGTTCAATCAGTGACGAGGTTTTCCCACCTCGGCCCAACGGGAATGACACACACCTGAGGAGATGGCGTCTGCTGTGCTTTTCCTTTAGGGGAAGAAGGGAGGCCTCCTCGGAACCTCCTCTCCTGTCTGATTCATACTCATTCATAATGCAGCAGGCTTAGGGGCCGGGGATAACGTAGAAGTGTAAGAAAGCAAGCCGGTCAGACGGGCTCATATATCACCGCTCCTCAGATCGCGGCGACACAGGGATTCGCGCTCTCGAGGCCTGTGGCTCTTCACAGGGAGCCGGGACAGCAAGAAACAGAGGCATTTTGGGAAAGATGCCATTTCAGGGTCTTGATGAAACTTAAGTGAAATAATGCTAAGTACAATAATAAGATGCACACGCTATGACCAGGTGTTGACCGTGGGGACAGGAACCGTGACCAGCTGGAGGAATCATATCAAATCACATAAGAGGCTGGTGTGGATGGACCTCAAGAACACGTTCGCCTGGGATGGCCCCTGGCCGGGCTCGGTGCAGAGTGTTCAATAAATGCAAGGTAAAGGCCCACGTGCAGAGGCCAAGCTGCCCCAGGAGTTCCACGGGAATTAGGAGCCAGGGAAAGTCTGAGAGGCAAGCCAGCAGGGGACTGCCTCCTTTTTCTCCTCTCTGCAGCCCCAGGAAACACTCTCTTGGAATTATAGAAAGGACTACAGATTTCTCCATTTTACAACTAACACAAATTAAGCAATATTGAAGAAATACTTCCCTGAATTTACAGAAAGGATTAGAGATGTGCTCAGTTTGCAGCTAAAAGAGATTAAGAGAGATTCTTGGGAAATTTTAGCTTGAGGTCCTGAACCGTCTGGCGATGCCCTAAGCCTCTGCTGGTGGCAAATGTGTTCCAAGTTCCCCTAAAAATTTCTAAGTCAGTGAAACACTGATGCATTCACAAGGAGAGTGAGAAAAAAATTAGTTTAGGGAACTAAGGCCTTTCCTCTGACATTTCAAGGCTCACTGGGATTTCCTATGGGCCTTGGGCCTTGGTTTATTTTCCAGGGCAACCACTGAAAGCTGTATCCAGAGGAAAGCTCAAGCTGCACAGCGTCACATTTCTGAGACGGTTATAAACAGCCGTCTTTGAAATACACCATGGAGGAGGTCTCTGAAATGAGGAGTTGTGGCCTTCATGGCGCTGGAGAACATCCCTGAGAGATTTATGGATCTAGAGGTTTATGTTCACCTGCAGGAGCTCTTTCCCACGCTTCTGTGTTGAAAGCGCAGTCTCCTCCCCGTGGTCCTCAGGGGGTGATGGGGGGGGCCGATGGGGGTGGGCTATGTGCCAGAACATCCTGGGGGCTTTTTCAGAGTAGATCTGCCACCTGCACCACCCCTGCTGGTTCTCTGGGGTAGGGGACCATGGGCAGCTGGGCATTTTGAAAAGAGCTCCTGTGGGGCCTTGTTGACTGGCCTCACCCTCCAACTCTCTGATGTTTTCTGGGCTACCACCCCAGCCCCTACAAACCCTTCGTTATTTCTTATTTTTCAGAGAATGGGCTCTGGAGTTTGCCAGACCTGGATTTTAATCCCAGGGCCACCACTTTCCTGTCCTTTTCCTCATCTGCTCCCTTTCCCAAGAGGGTTGGGAAGATCATGCAAGATAATGCAATGTGTCCAGTATGTCATAGTCCCCAGTAAATGCAGCCCCCTGCCTCCCCAGGCAGGGACCAGGATGACACAGAGACCTGTCTGGTGGGAGAGGGAGCCGGGCAGAGTCTGTTAGGGTGGCCTCCCCTGGGGAGCTCTCTGCCGTGGCTGCGGAGCACTGGGGCAAAGTCCTCGAGGGTGAACCCAGTGTGAGGAGCTAGGACCTCATGGCTGCCTAGGGAAGCCCTCACAAAAAACCCAAAACTGGGTGGCCTTGAGAAAGCTTTGAGGTGACCTGGGACTGAATGTGTCCCAGGGACATAGGGCTTTCAGCATGTAAAATGGGACAGTCCTAAGCAAACCTGACAAATCAATCACCCCAGCAGCTCCCATCTTGCAGGGGGGAAGTGGGGGGGAAGGGAGTGGGGGGAGGGAAGAGAGGGGGGTTGTGGCTTAAGGATGTTACCCTCCTAGGATGAAGAAACACAGTTCCTGATGGCATTTACACTGGCAAACCTGACGCCTGACCTGCTGCCCCCAAGCCTGTGGAGCCCGAGGTAGGTGGTTGGGGCTCTGCGGGGATGCTGGGAGTCAGGGGCCTGCTCTGGGGAACTTATTTTCTTTCCTTTTCCCCCTTTGTCATTCAAATCTCCACCTTGAAGGGAGGGTACCTTGGACCACAGTCTTTCTGAAAGTAAAGAGTAGAACTTTCTGGACCCCCACCAGGCAGCAGAGGATTAGGGGACCACACACGGCTTCCCTTGGGGGCTGGTGGGAGCAGGATGCTCCTCCTGGGACGAATCCGGGGGCTTGTCCTCCTCTTCTCCTGCGCAGCCGGTGGACTTGAGCTGAGCAGGTGAGGGAGCGACCATGTGGCTGGACCCAGGCTCCTGGTCCTGTCTTGCCTGGCTTCTCTCTTGTTCCCCTCTCCCTTGCCTCCCCAACCCCTGGTAAATAAAATAAACCCCTTTCTCCTCCACTCTGACCCCACTTTCATTTTCCGTTTTCCTCTGGTGCCCCCCGCCCCCCACATGGCTGGGTCCTGGTCAGTGAAGGAGGGTCCCTTGCCCAGGCCTCCTCCCTGCCCCAGGTGTTCTTAAACATGACTTTTTCCACAGGAAATGTTAACTTTTATTTCTTCTCCTCTGGGCTGTGAGTCCCCCGAGGTCAGGGACTGTGTCTTCCCTGTCCCCCACTGTCTCCCGGTGCTGGGCGTGTAAATAGGTGCACAGAGAACCTACAGATAAGAAGAAAGACAGCTTCTAACAAGAGGAGCTGTGATGATCCAAGTGGCGTAGAGCAAGGAGAAGGAGCTGTTCGCAGTTTTTGTTTATTTACAGTTTCCTTCTCTTAAAATTGTTGAATTTGGTCAGGGCTTTTGGCCATGAGGAACGGAGCCTGAGGTCATTGTCAAGGTCTTCTCAAGAGAGGAAGTTGCCAGGAGGTGCTGCTTCACCCCCAGCTCCTGCCGAAGTCCCATGAACGCTGGGAGAGAACTCAGCGCCATGAGAAACCAGACAGTGGGACGGAGGCACAGATTGAGACGAACTTTCTCTCTCCGTCTAGCCAGTGTCTGTGCTGTGTCTGTCCCAGCTCAGAAAAGCTAATTTCCGCTCTAGAATCCTGCAGACGGGAGAAGGGGAGAGAGCTAATTTTACTGAGCATCTACTGTGTGCCAAGCGTTTTACATAACTTATTCCACTGATTTCTAAGAATCTGGTTGGATTAGTATCCTGATTGATCAGATGAAGTTCAATAATTCACCTAAAGTCATGCCCATGAGAGGCAAAACCAGGATTTAAACCGACCTTCCTGTGCTTACGCCTGTGACCTTTTCCCCAAGCCACGCTCCCTGTGATTACTAGTTATAAATAAGGGGGAAAAAAGTTATCCAAGTGGCAGAGAGGAAGGGGAAGCATCATTTTAAAAGTAGAATCATGTTTGTAAATATTATAGATTTTCATCAGGCTTTGGGCTCACAGCCAGTCTGTGACATTTTTGAGCGGTTTCCACTGTACGTTTGGAACCCCAGCTGCCCCTCACGTGGCTAGACTTACAGTCCGTGACTGTGTCATCAGTTGTCTATTGATTTAAACTCTTTTGATTTAAACTTATTCCTAACGTCATCAGCTTACATTATATCCTGGGCCAATGACTTCTGTGTCACCTGCTTGAAAAGGAGTACTTGCTTTTATTCATCCCACAACTGCTTTTCCCAAGTTTCAAGGAAACACTTGCTCGTATTCCTGATGTATTCCGCATTGTTCTCCTTGCCTGAGATGTGTGTGGTCTCTTAAACTTCAAGCATATTCTCTCTTTGACCTTCATCTTTCAGACCCGCAGTTCCCTCCTTCTTGTCTGGCCTCACTGATTCTCCCGACTCATCTAAATGCCACCCCTGGTCCCCTTCAATGTGACTCTTTGTGCCAATAATATCTCAGGACAGCCTCCCTACTGTGGTATTTAAGGGAGCCACTGGTCAATAAGAAGCTCGTGTCAAGTTCAGTGATTTGTTGAGGGCCAGCTGTGCGTACAGTTTTAATAAAAAAGCCTTCTATTTCCCGTCTGTTCCTTGAGACACTCAGAAGACAGAAGTCCAACAGGGCCATTCTTCCCCACGAAAGCCTCCATCACTCCCCGGAGCATGTGGGCGGGAGGCAGGAAGGCCACACCCAGATGCTTACGTGAGGCCCTTCACTGCCCGGGGACTTCCACACACCAGCCCCAGCACGTGGTGTCAAATTTGTGCCTCAGACGAAAGACAAATTCCCACCTGTCCCAGAGCTCCAGTTCCCCATAAGAACTAGAAACTGTGAGGGCTCAGGGGATGCTGAACACCAAGAGAGAATTGATCTTTCTTCTGCTCAGTCTGGTGGTGGCTCCTGTGACAGAGCCTTCTTCCTACGCCCAGCGCTGGGATGAATAAACAAATATGGGCTGATTCTGTTTCTCATCTGGGCAGGGGCTTGGGCTGCCCCCTCAGGGAGCCTGTGGAGTCCCCTCTCATCTGAGCCAACCCCTAGTCTGCTCCTAGCAGGGGCTGAGGCCTGATGCTCAGACTGGGCACCCCCAAGGGGGTGGCACACCCTCCAGTGACACCTGAGTTTGGGGAAGGTGCACAGGTAGGGGCTGCTCTTTCCGGCGTGGGAGTGTGTGCTCTGGTTCTCCTGAGCTGCATCATCAACCTCTTTTCAATCCCAGCAAGTCTAAATTAAAGGTGGGAAATCTTGGCATAGTTAGTTGAATTGTGTCCTCCCCAAATTCCTATGTTGATGTCCTGACCCCAGAACCTCAGAATGTGACCTTATTTGGAAATAGGGTCATTGCAAATGCAATTACTTAAGGTCATACTGGAGTAGAGTGGGCCCTAATCAATATGACTGGTGTCTTTGTGAAAGGGGAAATTTGGACAAGGAGCCACACGGGGAGAACGCCACGTGAAGATGGAGCAGAGATGCGGGTGATGCTTCTACAAACCAAGGAACGCCGAAGACAGCAGCAAACCTCCAGGGACAGGGAGAGGCCTGGGACAGATCCCTCGGCACAGCCCTCAGAGGGAACCTACCCTGCCAACACCTTGATCTTGGACTTCCAGCCTCCAGAACTGGAAGACAACACATTTCCGTTGTTGAAGCCACCCAAGGCACAAATTTGTCACTTCGTTACAGCAGCCCCAGCAAATATTAGCTTAAACCATTTTCTCAACCTTAGAACTTCTCAGAGCCTTTACTATACATTAACTTTGTGTGCAATGATTTCCAAATTTGGCCTTAGAACACTTTTTTTCATTGGGCATCTTGCAGAGATTGTATATATAGGAATACACTGTTCTAGGTTCGTCAAACCTATTAGAAAGAGAAGATGCTATTTCAAAACCACAGCCTGAGACTTACATCATGAGTCCTGGCACCCAAGTCTCTTAACTTCTCTGTGCCTCAGTTTCCACATCTGGGTAGCCAGAGGAGGTGGTTCTCTCAGAGCCTGGCCCAGGCGATGGTACAGGGTGTTCTGCAGGTGTCTGGGACCTGGACCTTACAGTGTCCTTTTCAGGAATGGCACCAGAGATGATGCTGGGTGGGGATTGCAGTGGAGCCGGGGTCGCCTGCCGCTTCTGCCGTGGAGCTGGGAACACACACAGGGACCGTGGGGTGGGGAGAAGCAGACCCTCCCAGTCTGCTTGAATCCAATGACAGCAGCGTGAGCCTGGCCCCTTTCTGAGAGACCTCAGGGACAGCCTGAGACGGGGTTCCCAGCAAGCGGATCCACATGGTGGGGAGGGCTGGCCGGGGGAGGTCAGCCCCCAGCATGGCCCCTCTTCGCTCCAGCGGCCAAGCAGCTCCCCGTCCGCTGCCCGTGGCTTCCAGACAGGAACTGCGCTGCTAGGAACTCTAGGAAGGGGCCGGGGCAGGCCGCGTGGAAAACGGTGGCTGTGAGCTGAAAATAAAACACACACAGAGCCAGGGAGTGTCACTTCCTAATTCCTACCTCAGGATGGATCTGGCAGATAAGTGGGAGGAGTAGGAGATGAGGGCAAAGGGGTGAGGGACACTAATTGTTCTGCTGCAAAGACCCCGCCTCCAAAAGCACCCAGCTGCACCCGAGCCCTGGGTGTGAAAGGATCACAGCAGCTCACGCCCCGTGGAGGAAGAGAGGCAGGGCCTGGCAGCTCCTGTCCCCAGGAGATGAGCCCTCTGAAGGGACTCAGAGAGCAGCAAGGGCAGAGGTGACAGTTCTGCCAGCCACTGGGTGGGAGTGGGGACACTGAGGAAAATGAGGCCAGACAGGCAGGCGCAGGCCAGGCTGGGAGTCTTGAGAGACCAGTGCAGGATCTCCAGTCTTGTTCTGAGGGCCCTGGGGAAGTGATGTTTTCGGGGACCCAGAAAGTGATCAGGACAGGAAGCTCTGAGGTGCCTCCCTGAGAAGTAGCCAGGGTGGCACAGACATCACCACAAAAGCCGGGAGCCGAAGGGGCTGGCAGGTGGAGATGTGGTCCTGTCCCTCCTCACGCCTGCCAGGACAGCTGGGTCTGAAAGGACTGACAGTAGCAAGTGCCGTGGAGGATACCGGGCAATCGGAACTGTCACACACGCCGGCAGGAGCCCTTCACTGAAAGTGGATACAGGGAAGGGGAGAGCCAGGCCCCGCTCTTGCTTTCCAAAGATGCAAACTCACAGCTCTGATCAACGTCTTTCTGAGTAACTGCCAAACAGTTTGCCAAAGTGGTTGGGAAGCCACCGTGGAAAGCTGGTTGACCATTTCTTATAAAGTTTAACATCACCTACCGTCCCATGCAGCAATCGCACTTCCGGGTATTTGCCAGGAAAAATAAAAGCATGTGTCCTCAAAAAGATTTCTGTGAAGGCCGGGCGCGGTGGCTCACGCCTGTAATCCTAGCACTCTGGGAGGCCGAGGCAGGCGGATTGCTCAAGGTCAGGAGTTCGAAACCAGCCTGAGCAAGAGCGAGACCCCGTCTCTACTAAAAAATAGAAAGAAATTAATTGGCCAAGTAAAAATATATATAGAAAAAATTGGCTGGGCATCGTGGTGCATGCCTATGGTCCCAGCTAC